>JAPZDV010000648.1:0-10250 GCA_029814665.1 Acanthurus lineatus | reverse complement strand
AAAGAGAGAGTGTTATCTTCCAGAAAACAGTCTACTGCTTTGTTCATCTGAGCGTTCAGGAATTTCTGGCTGCAGTTTACATGTTCCACTGTTTCACCAACAAGAACATAATGGTGCTGGAGGACTTCCTGGAGATAGACCGTACACACAGAGACACACTTGAGAGGAAGACTTTCCTATTAGAGAAAAAACACAGATTCCCAAACCAAGAGTCTGTCTCTAAGAAGTTTAAGAATGTTAGAAAAGATGATAGTTGCGTTAATGACGATCGCTACAGTGGCATTTATGAACCCCCTGGTGTCTTTCTGAAGGGAGCCATGGAGACAGACTGGACACACAGAGACCCACTTGAGAGGAAGACTTTCCTATTAGAGAAAAAACACAGATTCCCAAACCAAGAGTCTGTCTCTGAGAAGTTTCAATGTGTTAGAAAAGATGATAGTTGTGTTTATGAACCCTCTGGTGTCTTTCTGAAGGGAGCCATGGAGACAGACTGGACACACAGAGACCCACTTGAAAGGAAGACTTTCCTAAAAAAGAAAAAACACAGATTCTCAAACCTAGAATCTGTCTCTGAGAAGTTTCAGTGTGTTAGAAAAGATGATAGTTGTGTTTATGACGATGGCCACAGAGTCATTTATGAACCCCCTGGTGTCTTCCTGAAGGGAGCCATGGAGACAGACTGGACACACAGAGTCTCAAACCAAAAGTCTGTGTTTAAGAGAATCCCTGAGTATTTTGGCAACAATGATAGCTGTGGCTCAACTCTTGATGTCTTCCTGAAGGGAGCCATGGAGAAATCCCTGAGGAGTGAAAATGGCCACCTGGACCTGTTTGTTCGCTTCCTTCATGGCCTCTCTCTCAAGTCCAACCAGAGACTCTTAGGAGGCCTGCTGGGTCAGACAGACAACAGCCCAGAAATCATCCAGAGAGCCATCAACAACCTGAAGGAGATGAACAGTGATGATGTTTCTCCTGACAGAAGCATCAACATCTTCCACTGTCTGATGGAGATGAACGACCAATCAGTTCATCAGGAGATCCAAGAGTTCATGAAGTCAGAGAACAAATCAGAGAAGAAACTCTCTGTGATCCACTGCTCAGCTCTGGCCTACATGCTGCAGATGTCAGAGGAGGTTCTGGATGAGTTGGACCTGCAGAAGTACAACACATCAGACCAGGGACGACTGAGGCTGATTCCAGCTGTGAGGAACTGCAGAAAGGCTCGGTGAGTCCAGATGTGATTATCAACATTATAAAGCAACATAAAGCTGAAGCCATCAGTGTTAAAGATACACAGTTAACACACACATGCACAATATAAAACTTACAAACTCTGAATGTTTTTGGTTCCCACAGTCTTTGTGTCTGTAGCACCTGATTTCCTCAGACAAGCTGCAAAACTCAAAATATTACAAAGTATATTTGTCTCATTTCTGGTCAAAAATATCTTATTAAAGTCAATAGAAGAGACAATCAGCTAACAAGAAACATTTCAGTGAGATACAGGGATTTGTTTTCAGACATCACAGCTTATTTCTAAAAATTTTAACATTTTTCACATTCACTTATTACAAACAAAAACAGCTTGTATTCATATTTTTAACTTCAATTTTTTCAAGTTGAATTTTTTTACAAAGTATTTTTGGAAAGTGACTGTTAGTAACTGTTTGTTGAAAAACAAATTAAACTTTATCAAACTTGATTAAAAGGTCACTGACAAGGTCAAGCTGTACACTTTCAGGATCTTACTGGGTATCACAACATAAACACTGATACCCTCGGCCTTGGTTGCCATGGCGACGGCAGATGGAGACAACCTGCACAAATAACTGTGAGACACAACATTGATAACAACAAAGGGACTGTGTGACCCAGGCATCAACTCTGCTCCACTTACGTGCAAAGAAGTGTCAGATGGAGAGGTGACAGGACCAAGGGGGTCAGAAATTCCTTCCCAGTAATGAAACATGTTTACTCTAAATGAGACAAATATACTTGGTAACATTTGGAGTTTCTGCAGAGCAGCAGCTCATGACACAGTCAGCTGCTGGGACGGCCTCCAGCTTCATTGTGCCAGTGAAGGAGAGCTCAGTGGCTTCAGTTCAGTGGAGAGATTTTTATCATCACCAAGCTCAGAGAAGAAATGAGATTATTGAACAGTTGAACCTCACTGAAGAAAAAACATTACTGTTAAAAACATGCGAGTGAAGTTACAAGCTGCAGTGATTTTCCAGCTCGTTGAACATCAAGTTCAAATAAAGTTACCAAACACAAATCACAGCAGCCTGTTCATCAAAACATGACACATGTTCACATTTCAGTCATTTGGCAGAAACTTTGGTCCAAAGCTGCAGTTTGCAGTTCATCATGTTGCTCAAAGACACTTGGACATGTGGACAGGAGGAGCTCAAGTTTCAAACTACAAACCTTGTGATCAATGACTGAGCAGCTCAGACTGACCAATGACCAGCTGAGCTACAGACGCTCATGTTAATGAGCTTTGAGATGCAACATGAGTCTGTTTTTATCATCAACTGTCAGATTTTATTAACCTGTAACTTTTATTTTCTTTGTCATCTCAGACTTTCTAACTGTGGACTCTCAGAGACTCACTGTGAAGTCGTGGCCTCAGCTCTGAAGTCCAACCCCTCCCATCTGAGAGAGCTGGACATGAGTGACAACGAGCTGCAGGATTCAGGAGAGAAGCTGCTGTGTTCTGGACTGGAGAGTCCAAACTGCAGACTGGAGACTCTGAGGTCAGTTCATCTGTTTTGTTTTTGTTCAGTGTAAATCCGTCCAATTTAATCCATAACAGGAGTTTAAAATTTCCTTCACTTCTCTTGTTTTCTGTGTTTGTTTGAGCAAAAATGAGTTAAGTGTGAGACAAAAATAGTTTCATATGAGATACATTTAAATAGAAAAACTAAATAAAGTTCCTCACATCATGAAAAATGCCTTTTTATTCATAAACCTCAGAACAGTGTTTTACAGGAACATACACATTTAAACAAAAAACCCCTTTTGCACACACGCAAAGACACACACACACAGAGTCTGAATCTGTGTTGATGAAAGTCACAGTGATGATGAGGTGAGTCTGAATCTGTGGTTTGAAATGAGATCAACAGACCAGATAAGGCAGAATTTAAATAAGAAGAAAAAGAAAAAAAGAAAATACCAGCATGTCTGATTTGATGATGATTCCAGACTTGACTGAAATTTGTACAATAGTTTAAAGATGCTAATGATAAAAATAATAAAAGTTATAGACATTTAAATGCTTCAATAAAGAGAGGATTTAGGATTTCTTTTTAAAAAATTTTGTTTGAGCTGTGTATTAGCAATTCCAGTTGACCTTTGGTTCTTTTCTTTTCCACTGGTGGCTGTGTTGGACCCAAGTTTTGACACATGCAGATGAAAAGATATGATGAACCATGACCATTTATTATGGAAACTTGGTTTTACAAACAACTTAGGTAGCAAAAAACAACAAGATTAAACTAGTAACAGTCTGTAGATATGGCCACATGGTCAAAAAACTGTTGCCTTTCTCAGCCACACTTGGATCCTGTGACTACTGGGTAATATGGTCTTCCCCTCTTGAGCTCCACCTTCAGCCTCTCAGGTGACTACCAGCTGGGGTTAGACCCACCTATGACCATACTGGATCACTCCACATTCACACACATACTCTCACTAATGACAAATAAACAAGAAAGTATTAGAATAAACGAAAAGCTAATTTTGGCTCCTAAGAGCTGGTTTCACTGACATTGTGTTGTGATGTGCTCTCTGTAGTGTGCTGACATTTGGATGATGTGTGTGGAAGGCTGACATGATGATGATCCACAATAACACAAAGACAAAGTCATTCCGCTCATGTTAAGGAAAAGCTCATTGATTAGGACATAGTAAACCTCAAACCTCAACACATTTGAATGAATTAGAAATGAGTTTTAATCACCATCATTTCTTCTTTATTCAGATTGTGGGGCTGCAGTTTGTCAGAGATCAGCTGTGCTTCTCTGGTCTCAGCTCTGAAGTCCAACCCCTCCCATCTGAGAGAGCTGGAGCTGAGTAACAACAACCTGCAGGATTCAGGAGTGAAGCTGCTGTGTTCTGGACTTAGGAATCCAAACTGCAGACTGGAGACTCTGAGGTCAGACTCCATTTTTTCCCTCTGTGCTCAGATTAATATGATGGTAAAGTTGCATTGACAGTAAACTGCAGACATCAGGCTGATATTATAGTGATCCACACATAGTATCTTCATGCTAAAGTCTGTTTTCTCTTTCAGTGGTTTAGTTCATTGACTGTGGCAGAACAATGTTGAGCTGCACATTTAAAACCTTCATTGAAAGCAGAAAAATCTACACTGGATAATTCACTCTGAACCTCCCAAACACTTGACTTTCATCTGATGTTTCTCATTGTGTTTTTGTTTAAATGAATAGTAATAAAAATATATAAACACAATGAATGAATAATATTTACCTAAAATATCAAACAATAACAAAAATATATGTTTCTCTAACAAAAACATCAGACTAAATAAACAGAAGTCATGCAGCATGTTATGTGGTTTCAAACAAAATCTCAAATATCAACCTCTCAGTTATCTGAGACTAATACTGATGGGAAAACAAATTGTGCAACAACTTTTATTTCTCATTATTCATTATGGTGATATTAATTATCAGAATACCACTCAAACACATCTTTATCTTTTAAACATTCTTTTCAATAATATTTGTAGATTTATATTAAGATGTCTGTACCACACACATCATTGTTTTATGTGTGATTCACTCAGCTGGTTACCACTTCTATGAGGGGCCGTACAAGCCATAATTCATTCTGGTCCTCTCACATACAAATATTTTCTCTCATACTCACATACATTCTCCTTTCACACACATACTTTCTCCTTTCACACACATACATTCTCCTTTCACATACATATATTTTCACTCTTTCACACACATACATTCTCCTCTCACATAAATACATTCTCCTTTCACATGCGTATATTTTTGCTCTTGCACATACATGCATTCTCCTTTCACAGACATACATTTTCCTTTCACACACTCCTATTTTCACCCTAAAGGAGAAAAGGAGAATGTACGTGAGTATGAGAGAAAATATATGTATGTGAAAGGAGAAAGTATGTATGTGAAAGGAGAATGTGTGTGTGTCAAAGGAGAATGTATGTGAGTATGAGAGATAATATATGTATGTGAGAGGACCAGAATGAATTATGGCTTGTAGCCCCTCATAGATTTGAGTGCTGACTTTGACACGACGCTTGTGGAATCTGTATGTATTCATATTGCATTCAGTAGAAAAAGCATTATAGTCGGATGTATTTATAGGCTACCCGACTCTGATATAAATACGTTTAATGATGCGTTGTACTCTACCCTAGAAATCACTAACAAGGAACATAAACTGTGTGCCCTTATGATGGACTTTAACATTAATCTGCTCAAAGATGATCTGGTATCCACAACAGACTTTCTGAACATACTTTACTCTGTAAATTTTTATCCTTTAATTGCAAACCCATCTTAAATTACTAGATTATCAGCCTCATTAATTGATAATATCCTTTTCAATTCTCTGCACTTTGAAATCACTTCGGGTCGATTGATGTGTGATATTTCGGATCATCTCCCGGTATTCCAGATTGTATATGAGATTGATCCTCCAAACTTTAAAGGGACTAATTCTGCTGGTGGCCAATTTAAATTTCGTAATTTCACCAGAAATAACTTTGAATCTTTTAAAACAGCAATCAGTTACATCTCTTGGGATGAGGTTCTAGGGCTGAAAGACGATGATGCAGCTTATCACTTATTCCTAGGACATATTAATTCTGCTTTAGAATAATCTTTTCCATTGATCATCTCAAAATCTAAGATTAATTAATCTAAAGGGTAACCTTGGATCACTGAAGACTTAAAGAAACACTCCCATAAAAAAAACAAACTTTTTAGGAAAGCTGCTATAAACCCCACCCCTTTAAACATAGAGACTTATAAAAAATATAAAAATAAAGTCACAGCTGATTTAAGAAAAACAAAAAAAGGTACTATGCAGATAAATTCACACAAGTTTCAAATGACATCAAGTCAACCTGGAGCCTCATCAATCATTTGCTGAATCATAAAAAATCTGCAGCAGCTGCTCCCACAGAGATGCGTGGGAAATTGATGTTAATGTTGGCTATGTTCTGGCATCTAGTATCTTATCTCAAGGCTCAATCCTGGGCCTTTATTATTTTGATTTATATAAATGATTTATCCATTTCTTGCAAACATCTTTTACCAATTTTATTTGCTGATGATACCAATCTTATAGCAACTCATAATGATTTCAACTATTTGACTGACTGTTTGAATGATGAATTATCATCTATTTCTAAGTGGTTTCAACTCAATAAATTAACACTTAACGTGAAGAAATGTAACTTTGTGATCATCAATAAGTCTTACCTTATAGAGCAAGCGAAATTATACATTAATGGATCAGAAATCATGCAAGTAAAAGCTACTAAATTTTTGGGAATATTAGTTGATGATGAAAGACTTAACCGTTCAACTCACATAGACCTTGTTTGCAGATGATGGGCATATTAAGAAAAGTGTGTCCTCTAACTCATACTTCTGCTCATTTAACGTTATACTATAGCTTATTGTTTCCTAATTTCAACTACTGTAATATCATCTGGGCAGCCTCATATCCCAACCATCTCAAGAAATTATGTTTCATTCAGAAGAGGTTCTTAACATTCATCTCACATTCAAACAGATATGCTCCATCAGCAGCACTTTTCATCAATTATTCTATTTTACCAATTTATAAATTGAATATCTATCAGAAATGTTCATGTTCATTCACAAGTTTATTCACAGAAACCAAGATCTCCATGACACTTTTCAAAATTTCTTTACCTTCTCTTCACATGTACATGTACATGTACATTCTTACTGTACTAGACACAGTAATAATAATAATCTATATTTACCCATTACCCGCACAACACATCATCAATTCAACATGTCCTATAGAGGCCCTGTGCTCTGGAATGGATTACCTCCCCCTTTAAGATCCATATCTTCCAACCCACTCTTTAAAACATTCACTCTTTAAAAAAAACATCTTCATCACATCTAGTCACTTCCTGCCCTTCTATGCCCTTTCTCCATGATTACTATCCACATATATTTTTATTTACAATGAATTATTATGATTTTTGTTTACACTGTCTACCACTCGTATTGATCTGTACTTTGTTTCCTTTTTTCTCATTTAACATTGATTATTTTTGTACTTTGTCTCCTTATTTTTCAAAGTTTATTTGTTAGCCTTATAAATTTATATTGATTGTAATTATGTACAATCCTGTACAATGCGCTTGTACAGGAGTGGAACTCCTGTACAAGCGCATTGGGCTTCATTCCCTCCTTACACCATTGATCTTTGATGTGTGCTAAATAAATAAACCTTAACCTAAACCTAAGATTCTGCTCCTGGCAGGCTGCTTTGAGTTGTTGGGGCGTGCTTGCTGGTGGCTGGTCGCTGCTGCTATAGTGAAGGCATATGGAGCCCCTGCTGCTGCCAGACTGCTGAAAGTGCAACAGACAAATTTGTCTTTTTCAGCCATCTCTCAGCTGCTAGCTCTTAAAAAATCTGTAGTTTGGGATGTTGGTATGAATGTAAACTGCATAATGCTACCTTCAAGGACAAGTGAGAACTCAGAACTTTGACTTCAACTACTGTTCATTTTGGTTTTATTTGGTTTTTTTTTACAGTCTTTTTACAGTCTTTCCCATTTTTGAGTTATTTTGAGCACACCATTAAAAAGAATTAGTTTTGAGAAAAAAAACCCTTTTGACTGACATTTTGACCAAGGGTGGTCAAAGGTCTAGAAAAAAGGTCAGAGATCAAGTTTTATCATACTCTTCCAAGGAGACAAAATAGGAATAACAAGCAGGACTAGACAATGAAAAAAAAAACAACTAACAGCAGAACATGCAATAATTACAAGCAATTACTTGAACTATTTAAAAAAGTGCAAATTTCAACTAGACAATATACTATCAAAAAAAGGAAACAAACAACAACAAAACAACTGAGATATAACAATTTTGAACCCAATAACAAACCAGGCAAACTTCTTGCAAATCAATTTTAAAGCAACAAGGAAAACCCCCTTATAAGCAGCAATTCAGTGACCAACACTTACAAACAAACATTCACCAAAGGAAATTAATCATATCTTCTAGAACTACACCAGTGGCGTTGTTAGGCCCCTGAACTAGACCCTACCATAACTTACACTTAGCAGCAGCCAACCCAAATCTAGAAGATATTCAGGCTTTTCTCAATAACTCAGACTTGCCTTAATTAACTATTCTGGGCAAATAAATCGAAGACAATTGGACTCGGTAATATGTCTGTGATTCACAGACATATTACAGAGTCCAGTTGCCTTTGATCCACAGACATATTACCGGGTCCAGTTGCCTTCGATTTATTTGCCCAGAATAACCATGACCTTGATGAATGAGAACATTCACAGATATCTCAATTAACTACAGAACAAAGAAACATCTTAGACAAACCACTGACTATTAATTTATCGCAAAGTCCATCAGACAGTAAACCAGCAGTCAAGGCACCAGGTCCAAATGGCTTCCCAGCTGAATTTACAAAGCATTTCTGGTCAATGCTGGCCTCCCTTTTATTCAGGACAGTGACAGAGATTAAAAGCAAGTCATATACAAGCCCACGAGGACAGCTCCAATCAAGATATTATTGATACCAGACCAGAGTAAATATTGTATGTTATATTTGAAACCAGACAAAGATCCCACACATACCTCCAGCTACCCCCCTCTGTCACTAATCAATACTGACAAAAAAATCTCCAAGGCACTTGCTTCTAGGTTGGAGACAATAATCCTGTCAATAATTCACAATGATTTAACAGTATTTATTTAAGGTAGACACTCCACTAACAATGTCCGAAGGCTTCGAAGTCTGATCAGCAAGTTGCAACACAAGCTGCAACACAAAAGTAAGTGTTATGTCGCCTGATGCAGAAAAAGCCTTTGACAAAGTTAAGTGGTCCTTCCTCTATGCTGTCCCTAACAAATTTGGCTTGGAGACTCATTTATCCAGTGGGTATTAGCTCTGTATAACTCACCCAAGGCTACAGACACCACTGGAATCACTGGAATCACATCGCAAAGTTTCACTTTGCAGAGGGGAACTAAACGAGGATGCCCACTCTCACCCTTTTTGTTGGCAACATTCATCAAACCGCTGGCAACGGCAGTGCATCAGAACACCATGTTGATGATATTTTACCTATCTACAAGAACCCAAAACGTCATTAAAGGAAGTATTTAACCTCATAACAATTTTTCTTAACTTTCTGATTACTCCATCAACTAGTCAAAATCAATAATACTTCCATTAACAGAGAACTCATGGAATCCTATGAATCAAAGCTCACACTATCTTTCCCCACAGGTAACATTAAATATCTGACATAAACATTTCACCCAAATTGTCAGAATTTGTTCACCTGAACTTCACCTCAGCATTAAACCTGTGATGACATGAATCATTGGAATAATCTCCCCATTTCCTTTCTGGTATGAATGGCAAATGTTAAAATAAAAATCTTACCCCCAAATCAACATCTTTTTCCATGATCCCATTTAAACCTACATCAAAGTGGCTCACAATAGGACATTTTCAATAAAGCTTTTAAGGCCAGATTCCAGTTGTCAGTGACCATCATCAGCTGATGATGGTCACAGACACACACTGAAATATCAAAATCTTTGGCTACAAGACTAAATGTGCATCAATGTAATAAAAAGTGTACACCCCATGTGGTGCTAAAATACAATGAAAAATGCAGATTAAAAGTAAAAAATAAATCATAAATACATTTTGAATGTAGTAGATGCCAAGGATTCATATAGAATAATATGGGTAATATTTACCCGTATTTGCAACGTCTTGTATTTCCTGTCTTTTCTTGTCTTAACTTAAACCCCATAGACATATATATGTAGATGCCGCATTGACTCTGGAGGGACGTGCCTAAACCGCCGGCATTTTGGTACAGGGCTAGCAGAGGTGGAAGTGTATGTACACTCGTGGACAAAATTGTTGGTACCCTTCCGTTAAAGAAAGAAAAACCCACAATGGTCACTGAAATAACT
>JAPZDV010000647.1:0-10254 GCA_029814665.1 Acanthurus lineatus | reverse complement strand
GCTCTGGCTGCCTTAATTTCTTTCATTAAAGAGGGAATCGATGAAGATATTGTGTATGAAAAACTGATTTTGGAAGAAGAAAAAAAAGTACTGAAGGAAGTTTTGAAAACAGAAGCAAAAAAACAGCTGACTACAGAAATTGAGGGCAAAGTCAGCATGAAGGACTGGAGAGAATGTCATAATGTGGCTAAAAGACTAAGAAAGACAGCAGCAGGTAAAGTATCCGAAAATCAGATAGAGATCCAACACTTGTTGGCATCACGTTTATCTTCATGTGTCTTTGTCCTTTTCATCTGAGTTTTAAGTAGCTTAATCTGTCCATCACTTTGGGTCAGAATGAAATGTTCCAGCAAAGAGTGAATTGATGTATAGTTTTATGCTGATGTTCATGAATCCTTGACTTTAGTTATTCTCTTACTCTGACATTTCTCTTCTGAGGTTCGTTTCAGAGCTCATCGTTTCTGTCTCCGAAAAATTAAGCGCATTCAAAACATCTAACAGGCTTGATGATATAACTCTAAAAGTAGATTGTGTTCCCCCTCCATGAAATTGAGCCAAAGTTCTCAATATTCTCTTATTACTGCATTACAGACAATTGTAATCTGATTACACCCAACACTGAACAGAGCACACAGGTGATGCAAATGACAAAAAAGAAAAATTTATGTCACAGCAGTTTTATGTCTTTTGTTTTTTTCGGAAAATAAAACTTGTATTCACCCAAATGAAACTCTTTGCAGATGATCAACATGACTTCAGGAGATCAGAATCC
Source organism: Acanthurus lineatus (assembly GCA_029814665.1). NCBI lineage: Eukaryota > Metazoa > Chordata > Actinopteri > Acanthuriformes > Acanthuridae > Acanthurus > Acanthurus lineatus. The sequence goes on along the minus strand of JAPZDV010000647.1, from coordinate 9,482 downwards.
AGAGGTAAATCATCCATCCATGTACTTACTCTGTACTGTGCTCGTTCTGTGCTCATTGTCATGTCACCTGACGGACTGAGGTTGTGTTTTTCTGACAGGAGGAGCCTTAGCAGGGGCCAGCGACTGAGTGAATCAACAAACTTATGAAAAATTCTGCATCATTTACCGAGCAACAGGAATCAGATTTTTAATGATGATTCGTACGTTTGACCACCGACAGTCACCTTCAGTCAGCTGTTATTTCACTGATTAATTACAAATGTCGAGCTCCAATCAGAAGTTCAGGGAGTTTTTATTTTACAAGATCAATTTGTTTACAGTTAATTTTTAGGGAAATTTTTCCATTATGCCAAACATCCGAACCATTAGATTACATTAACCATTAGATTAGACTTACAGAAATGTATTAACTATTACAACATGTTACCATATATACCATACATGTTACCATGTATACCATATATGATACCACATATATTGAAATCAACTGTACCCTTTAAACATGTAAATGTTAAACATGTAAAAAGGAAATCTGCATGCATAATTATATTTACATTCTTAATAGATAAAGTATTTGCAACAAAAAAAAGTAGAACTCCGCAGCATATTCAGCAACGTTTTCATATATTATCTGTTCACTATAAATGTAATTATTATGCTTCAGTTTTCTGTCTTTATGCATCAATAAATAGTGTTTTAGTTTCCTTTTTTGTATTAGTGTCCTCAGACGTACTGAACTCTATAATCCAGTGTGATCATTTTTCAACTTAATTTGAACTCAGTTGTTTGCATTAAATAGAGGGTTAATTTTATACGTGTAAACCTCAGTACGTGTCAGTGCTTCTCTGTAGTTTCCTGTCAGAGAGCTAAAAACATGAGACATGAGTCCTGAGTTCATCTGCAGAGCAAGACTGTGTGAACAGAGGAAATACAACAGGAAGGTCATCAAACCAACAGTTTCATTTTAGCACCTAAGAGGCTGATAAATGCTGCCTGTCAAAGTCTATGTGACCACTGTTAATGCATGTTAGTCAAATCATTTGTCTGCAACGTGACACTGCATTCACCACAACCCACCTGATGTTAGGCACATTTTCCATTTGCACATAAAAAACAGAATTGAAATGTAAAAAATATCTTAGAATAAAAATGAAACAAAAAAGTTTTTGTGTCTTGCTGAAAGTTGATGTGTGGATACAAAAAGAAACATGAGTGAAGAAATGACATGAAGCATCAACCTCAAATTCCTATATGAAACAGAGAAGTCTGATATCCGTTATGTTTTTGTTCACTGAGCTGTTGTTCCAGCGTCACTCTTCTCGTGCTCCAGTGTCAGCTTGTTCCAGTGTGTTTAATTAAAAAAATGCTGATTTTATCAAACAAATTTAATTCAAATGTGACAGAAAAAACATAAAACCAACCAAAATCACTTTGGCTTGTCTTTCTGCTTTTCTGACAAGTTACAAACCCCCAATTCACACAAACATATTGAAAAAAGTCCACATTTAAAAACACTAGAACTTCCCATTAAATTAGAGAGTCAATGTACTTTCAAGCCAAATACCAACATACTTTGGCAGTGTTTTCACTGCAGCTCATCAGACTAAACAGGTAGAGTCTGTTTGGTTGTGGTTTATTTACTCTGAGCCACAGTTTCTTAATAATAGCACAATCGCTGTGGTGATCTCACACACACACACACACACTCCTATATGTACGAGCTGAAACAGGACCAACAGATGAAGTGAAAACACTGAACTCTTTCACGCACTTGAAGCAAAGTATACTTAAAGGCTTTGCTCCTCAAATGTGGTTTAGCTCCAAGCTAGCATGTTAACCGCCTGAAACGATCCTGCTAATGTCATCAGCTAACGTTGTTCAAACACATTTAGAGCCTTGATTTATGTTTTTGTCCTAATGAGTCTTTATTAAACATAAAAGCAGCATGAGTGGGTTAGAAGTCCTGTGATTGGCTGATGTGTCACTATGGAAACAAACAGCACTTTTCATTGTAGCTTCAAGCTAACTTGAGGTTGAGGAATCTCCTCACACACATTATGACCATTAGGCCAAAAATATTTCAATGTTTATATAAAAACGAACAAAACTTTCAAAAAGTTGAGCCAGAAAATAAAAGTTCTTATTTAAAACCAATTTCAGTAAACAGGATAAAATTTGGATTGAATATTTGGGTTAATTGGCAGTAACCAGGCAACACCCATGTTCAGATTCTCTTCTTTGACCTCCTCTTTGTTAAAGATTGAACCAATCGGCCTTAAAGGGGCTGTCTTTGTTACATTTCTGTTGTTTGTGTTCATGTTTTTCTGTGTGGTGACACTTTGTCTGCTGAATGTATTTATTTGTACAGTTTGTCCTCATTCATGTAACTGGGGGGAATTTAGTTCCTGCTTTTATTCTAATTTATGCATTTAGTTCGGGCTGCAGAATATGAACAATTAGTTAGATTAAGCTAAAAAGAAACCTATAGGGTTAAAGTAAATATGTAAACATGTATACAGTATGTATACATATTATATAATAAGTTTATATAATAAGAGGGGTAATAATAATAAGTAATTTAGTCTCAGGTAGTTTTTCCAGCTCTATGGAAGGAATCCAGAGGAACTCATGTGACATTTTGTCCTGAGAGGTCATAGTTCAGTTTTGAAGGAAAACTTCAATCACGTTGTTGTAAAAACAGACAGATGCAGGTGAAGGTGATGCTGAATATGCTGAACTGAGTCTGTCTGTGGTTTTAACTAGTTAATGCTTAGTTGCAAATAACTGTATGAACGTTAATTACAGTACAAATCTACATGTTTTCTTTTCATTTTTGGGAGGTGAATGTTTGTTTGGGGGAAACTGAAAAATCTCATGCAATAAACAAAAATCATTAAAATTCATTCTCTCATAATTTTTAATAGAGTGACTGCTTTTTAATTTTGCTTCTTATATATATTATATAACATATTATATTACTAACATTTAAAATGCTACATTTGAAATTAACTGTACCCTTTAAACATGTAGATGTTAAATATGTAAAAAGGAAATGAAATCTGCCTGCATAATTAGGACCTGAGCACCGTAAGCATAGCGAAGACCCTATTGTTTTCCCTTTGATTCTTATCATTATTATTATTATTATTATTATTATTATTATTTTTATTTTTAGTACTTAAACACACACCATAACAAAACCCACATCCAAAGGCCAAAACTGTAAATATAAGTTAACAACGCGATAAAGTGAGAGAGAGACGGCGAGAGAGAAAAAGCCAATGAGATTGGCGTGATGCTCGTTTTGTACCGGCACAGTAAGGAGTGATTGACAGCCAGCCTGTCCCGTCAAGATAGTTAGGACCTTAACTTGCTTGCTGCTGTTTGAACACACACCATAATAAAAGGCACAGGAATAGACAAAACCTCTAAAAGTAAATACATAAATGGTATACAGAGAGAGAGAGAGAGATAGAGAGAGAGAGAGCAAGTGAGAAAAAGTCAATGAGATCATCACTCTGCTCCTTGTGTATCAGCACGGTAAGGAGTGATTGACAGGTAGCTTGTCTCCTCATGAAAGTTAGTACTTTCACTTTTTTCCACCTTTTGGGGACTCATACTTGAACACAGCCAAGTGTTTTTTCCATTCACAGTTTTCAACAAGGGTATGCAAGACAGAAAGGACATGAGTTTGTTGCATAAAACTAATAAAATAAAATTAAACTTAAGTTTAATAAAAATTAAACTAAAATTTAAAATATATAGATTATATGGAGACACAGAGAGCAAAGGAGAGAAAGTCTGCTCTTTGACATTCAAAGAGTTTATAACTGTGGTGGCTGACAAGATTTAAATAGTCATGGTTATTAGCTGTTTAGACAAAAAGTAATTTTTTACAACCTGATAAAAATATATTTAAACTGCTGATGGCTTGAAAAGTTGAAGTGTAAATATTTTGGTGTCATCATGTGTGCCTGCCAGCCTTTACTGATAAGGTGGGCTGTGCTGCCCCCTTGTGTGTCTGCACGGCAACTGTTGTCTGGCAGACATCATGACTTATCTGCTGGACTGCCTGCATGAAAGAAAGAAAGAAGCACATGCTGCACTTGGGTCGCAGTGTGGACTGAACAGCAGGGGTTGAGCGCGTCTGGGGCGAGTTGCTGCCGGGTGCTGGGATGCGAGGGCCCCCTCAATGCTTCTTGTAGCTTTAATTTATTTTTGCTTCTTAAAAAAAACTGTAAATGATCTGATTAAACACATCTTAGTCTCCAAAAAATTATGTTCATATACAAATACAAACAACAAAAAACCCACGTTAGAGGAAACATGTCACAGTCTGTCACAAACAAGAAGTCTGAACTAATGAGAAGTGTCCAAAAAAGTTTGAACACATCTGAATGTGACCTTGTGGCCTCATTATGATGTAGAGTCTCTTCATTGAGGGAGATTCAGATAATTCATTACACAGAGGAGAGTTTTCATACCTGACCACAGGAGACCCAGTGGAAATCTGAGACCTGAAAATTTTAGTTTATGTGTTTCCCTGAGACACGGCTGCAGAAGCATCGAGTCTGTGCAGAAGGCCTCATGTTTCAGTCACTTTCCACACACGTCTGCCAGACCAGATACGTTTGTGTTTGAATTGACCAGCTGTTTGCCTAAACTGTGTAACTGCTGGTGTTTCACTACACAGTTATGCTCATAAACAAAGCATGTGATTATGCTTCAAGTCTGTTTCATGTGCCTAAGCACAGTTACTTACCGCTAGGCTTTGAGCGCTGCCAAAACAATGCTGCACCTGAACGCATCACGTGTGTCTGATGAAGCAATGAGGCTGCAGCTCTGCTGTGTCGACAGCTCTCACCACTTTAGTTACTGTACAAGGTAATGTCTGTCTGTCTGTCTGTCTCTCTGTCTTACTGTCTGTTTGTCTGTCTGCCTGTCTGTCTGAGATCTGCTGCAGATTTCCTCCACTTGACAGGAAACGCCTCATTTCCTGTCAGTATTTAAATGCTTTCAAGCAGCAGCTCTTAGAAGATGCAAACTTTGACCCAAAGATGAAGGACCTCTTTCCAAAATTTGCTCTGAAGGAACTGAGCACCTTTGCTGCAATCATTGGGATTTTTATTTACAATTTTGTGCTTCAAGTAAAAATGAGGTGCTCATGTGAAGAACAAGCCTTTCACTGCGACTTTTACATGGCTGCGCCTTGTTTTTGTTTGTTCATTTTACGACTCTGGACAGACAAGACGCTTCAGAGAGCCTGCAAATATACATTTTTCTTCAAGTCAGGTCACAAATTCTGGAAAGTTTTAACGCTTCGTATCTTCAAGGCCGTTTTTGTAGGTATGTTGTGGCCTGTGTCTGTGTTCATCGATGGAGACTGGTACGTTTGCTGTAAGAATGATAACTCAACTGAACAGGCAAGTTTAGCCTGCAAAAAGGAGGATGACTTCACAGCAGAGGATCGTGAAAACATCGCTAAGCTGAAGAACGAGTCCTTTGTGAGTTTTTTATAAACATACTTGATATGTGTTTATCACTTAACTGCGTGGGATTTTATCAGATCAGCCTGTGTTATCTGTAGTTTTAATAACTTTTCATTATCTTGAGATAGAGAAATTCAGTCGATGATCTCCAGGTTACACATTACAGTTATTGCACCTGATTCTCTGCCTCTGAAGGGAGAATTTATTCTTCTTTGTTGGTTCTTTTCAGGCTATTGGCATTGGAATACTCCTCGGTGTTCTTGCTCTGGCTGCCTTAATTTCCTGCATTAAACAGGGAATCAACCAAAATATTGTGTATGAAAAACTGATTTTGGAAGAGGAAAAAAAGTACTGAAGGAAGTTTTGACAACAGAAGCAAAAAAAAACAGCTGACTACAGAAATTGAGGGCAAAGTCAGCATGAAGGACTGGAGAGAATGTCTTAATGTTGCTGAAAGACTAAGAAACACAGCAGCAGGTAAAGTATCAGAAAATCAGATAGAGATCCAACACTTGTTGTGATCATGTTGAGCTTCATGTGTCTTTGTCCTTTTCATCTGAGTTTTAAGTAGCTTAATCTGTCCATAACTTTGGGTCAGAATGAAATGTTTCAGCAAAGAGTGAATTGATGTGTAGTTTTATGCTGATGTTCGTGAATCCTTGACTTTGGTTATTCTCTTACTCTGACATTTCTCTTCTGAGGTTCGTTTCAGAGCTCATCATTGTTGTTTTTGTCTCAAAAAAATCCAGAGCATCCAAAACATTTAACAGCTTCCATGTTATAACTCTAAAAGTAGAGTGTGTTCTGAACAGGAGCAACAACTGGACCAACAACTGGAGCAACAACTGGAGCAACAGCTGGAGCGGGCACTGAACTGCAGGTCTGTTTCATTCCAAAAGAATTTAGCTGTTTCATCATAACACCAGCGCAACTGACATTCGTTGTCTTTTTTGATCTGTTTTGTTGTATTTTAAGTAGCAATGCTGTTTAGATGATGAATATAAAGAAGTTTTATTACAAAGAAGTACAGCATTGATCAGGCATCCCAGTTTGCCTGAGAGATTATTCCAAGCCAATATGAATCTCTGTCATACATCTCAAACATTTCACTTATAGGCCTGGCCAAGGTTTCATCCTACACAAAGAATGCAACTCTAAACAGATGGAATCCTTCAACCATCATCCTTTACATGAACTCTGCATTTGAGGACTCCCACTCCTGATAAGAGGAAGAGGCCCTAGTGTTATAAAACATCTACTCCCTTGGCAAAGGCCATAGTGTAGGCATTTTAGATCATTAAAGGTCATAGCATAAGATACCACAGTGTCCTCAGCAGAAGAGAAAAGTAAAGGAAAAGAACATTTCAGGTAGAGTCTGCCGCCTGAAAACGATCCTACTAATTTGATCAGCTAACGTTCTTCAAACACATTTAGAGCTTTTATTTGTGTTTTTGTCCTAATGACTCTTTATTAGAAATAAAAGCAGCACGAGTAGATTACAAGATTACAAGAGAAAAGAAGAGGAAAAGAACATTTTCAACTATTAAAAATAGATCATATGCTGTGAGACAGATCACATTATTACAGAAACATGTGGTACGTTATGCAGAAACAGTGTCGGGGTAGTTACTCAAAAAGGAATGAATTACACAGTTACTTTTTAATGAAAACTAATGCCTTACTTTACCTAATTAAAGCTCGTTCTGTGCTCATTTTCATGTCAGCTGACTGACTGAGGTTGTGTTTTTCTAACAGGAGAAGAAGCTTTTGCAGGGCCAGCGGCCTAGTGGATCAACAGACTAATGAAAAATGCTGCATCATTGACCTAAAGATCAAAAAGCTTTAATCTGCCATTGTGCTGTTTGTCCATAGACACAAGCTGTTATAGAAAATATGTGCTTTTGTAATTTGTCATGACATGTTAAATGAAACGTTTCCTCCACGGTTTATACTTTCTGTGTTGATCCTTTAGCCTGCAGGAGTCTGTACAGGTCAGTTTGTGCTATGAGTAAATGTATGAACTTCCATCAAATCATAGTCCGGGTAATCTGTCAGATTCTCTCATAACATGGCACAACAGCCACACCCTGGACAGAAAAGGTTCTTTTTATTCTTATTTTTCACCATCTGACTCTTACAGGATAATAAACAGCCTTTAGCCCCAAAAAGAAGCAAACACTCTTCAGATCTGCGGATTTTGATCTGTGTTGAACTGTTGCTTTCTGTTGGGCTCTGCTAAGGAGCTTCTGAAGGGTTCCAGGTATGTAAAGGTCTGACATGGAACCTAAAGAGTTCTCCTGTAATGATGTTCTGCTTGTTATCAGCAGGTTTGTGTTTCACGTTTTGTTTCTAACTTTAGTTTTCAGTTTTTAGATTTAATCAAATAGAGAGTACCACCCAATCAAATAGAACAATTTAAATTCAGTTTTCCAAATTGATGTCTAAGTCTACTGGAAATCTCTAAACAGTCTTGAGGCTGCAGAAATGAAACTTAACTATGATTTATACAACGGAAACTATATGACACACTCTGGAATGCAGGGATGCCTAAAAACAGGAAAGTAACTTTCTGTTTGAGCGTCCTGAGAGGATATAAGCAGCAGCTCTGAGCATAACTGAGCAGATCTGAGCAGCCTTTTCTGGCATAAAGATGAAGGACTACTTGCCCAATTTTCCCTCTTCAAGATTTGGCGTCTTCGCCACTGTTGTTGTGATCTTTACCTACAATTTTTTGCTGAAGAGAGATTTCATATGCACTTGCAAACCACAAACCTATGAGTGCAATCAGCACATGATTCTGCCATTTTTTATCATCTTTATTTTGATTCTCTGGATGGACAAGAAGTTTCAGAGAACCTGTAAATATGTCTGCACCTGTCCATGTTCGTGTTCTACCTCATCGTGCATGGAGGAGTGTGAAAAAAAGCATTACCATTGCCACTTTTTCTTGGCTTTAATTCATCGCATGATGAAGGCGGTGTTAGTCGGTCTGCTATGGGTTGCTTCTGTGCTGATTGATGGACACTGGTATGTTTGCTGTCAGAATGATCAGTCTGATCAACAGATTCAGTTTGCCTGCAGGAAAAACATCTCAGCTGATGGACAAAGAATCATCGCTGAACTGGAAAACTCCTCAAAGGTGAGTGTTGTTTTTTACATAAGCATCATGTCAGCCTCTCAAGTTTAATCCTCTGTGGTCTCATTCCAACTGATCAGCCTGAGAGTCATCAGAAAATCACTGAGAGAACAGGAATTCTGTGAATATAACCATCTTTGATGCTTTTCTTTCAGTTGGCTGGCTTCTTCATGCTGTTTGGCATCATTGTTGCTGCAGCCCTGATGTCATTGTTCGGATGGAGGAAATGCTGTGAAGGAAAATGGAGTTGTTGTGACAGGGAGGTTTTGTATGCCAAACTGATTCTGGAGGAAGAGAAAAAAGTTCTGAAAGAGGTTCTAAGGAAGACAGCAGAGACGAAATTGACTAAGGAAATCGAGGAGAAAATGAAAGGCGAGAACTGGAAGGAATGTTTCAATGTTGCTGAAAAACTGATCAAGGAACGTCCAGAAAACCCATCCGAGGAACTATTGGAGGAACCATCAGAGGAACCACCAGGGGAACCATCAGGGGAACCATTGTTGCAACTATTGGGGCCTCACACACAGGTCTGGTTCTCACCTAATCTGTCAGCTTCTTAGCTAGCTTACTTTAACATCAGCTAAACTAATCATCATTATTTTTATCAGCTCAGCTTTGTAGAGGAAATGTTATTGATAAAAACACATTTGTTACATGATGGGCAATAACCGAACATGTTCTGCCTCTGCTCTCTCTTGCTGCTGCTTGTTTTATTTGTCATCTTAGTCAGTAAAAACTCGTAGCTAGTAAATTTACCTCAAACCAGCCCTTAGTGTCACTTACAATATGTTCTGGCATCCGAAATTTATCAATAAGTTTGACAATCGCTACAATAAATCTACTTTCAGTTAGCTAGC
>JAPZDV010000646.1:0-10256 GCA_029814665.1 Acanthurus lineatus | reverse complement strand
TATGTAAAGTGTCTTGAGACAACTTTGTTGTGATTTGACGCTATATAAATAAAATTGAATTGAATTGAATTGAATTATTATCATTATTGCAGCTGGCAATATATAAATCAGAGTAATCCCATATTTTACAACATTGCTTATAGTTTCTAATTGTAATACTCTGATCAGAACATTTTGACCAAAGTGTTGTGAGGAAAGATCAAACAGTAAAACTCTTATGAAAAACACCAATGGATTGAAAAACAAATAACAACGATACAGTCTAATTGACACTTATATCCCAGATAGATTTCTCATCATATTTTTATGTGGAAATCAAAGATGCAGTAAAAATGTAGATCCACATTTAAAACATCTTCTACCTCAGTTCGGTCCATGCATCACTTCATGTGGAAAAAACATTTGAGAAAGTTACTTATAAACTTTTATTTCACATACTGGTGACATGAAAATGGCTGGACTTTTTTTTAGTAAAATGACTTTTGACCAAACTTCATTAAAGACTTCACCTGTTTTTCCAACCATTCGCCAATATAAAGTGACATTTCAATGCTCCTTCACTTCATCTTTGGTCACTGTCTGTTTCTGTAACATGACAGAAACATCAGTAATGATGGTAAAACAAATGACCTGAGAGTTTCATGTCAGTATCTTTTTACTTGTTTGTTATGATCAAATTTTTCTCAAACTAGAATGTGGAAGAACAAGAGAGCAGGTGCAGATAGTTTCCTGGAGTGATTCTCATCAAATCAGATATCATTGTTTGGTCTTCACTGGACAAAGTCTTCAAGTAGTCAGGAGTGTGTCTGATTCAGTTTAAATCCATGTCAGGTCATTTTCTTTTAAACTTTGCTCATTTACACACATTGTATTGTAGAGTTTTTCAATAAAGACAGAATTCAGTCCACGTTGTTATCACTGCAGTGTGAAGGATCAATTTCAAACTGAACAAAACCAAAATATCAAGAATCAAGACTTTATGAGTTGAAGGCCTTATTTAAGTGATTATTAAAATCACTTATAATTTAGATCTTATCATGATTAGTGACAAGATCCAAGGTAAAATGTCTGAATGCAATAAAAACTTGATTGGCCTATCTGTGTACAAAAAACACAAGGTGGAGCTGAGCTCCCTGGACAAAGACATTTTTAATTGATTAAGTTGATTTTCATAACAGGAGCTCAAATTAGTTGAACATAATATCTTGAAGGAGGTTATGTTGTATATAGACTTAGGGCTTAGGGCAACACCTTCACATTATTTAGCAGTTTGAGCAACATGGACGTTACTATAGACAGGTGAGGAAGCTTTGTTTAATAGTGAGAAAACATTTAGCGCCGGCCATGTTTTACAAAATTTTATCCCACGATAATCCACAATAACGTTTTTAATTGACAAATTTCCTGTAAGGTTTGACATCCAGGACACAGTGTTCAGCAGATTGCAGGTTATTAGATTGTCTGTTTGGTTGATAGTTAGTGTGGATGTGCAGTCCATTGATTTCCATAGAGATGAGCTTCAGACTAACAAAACATTGCACAGTAGCAACTTGTAAACCTTTGTGTTTCTCTAGCATGGGAGTTACAGAGCAACTGGCTTGGTGAAATGTTTTTAATGTTACCTGGTGCTAAGCATGTTCTCTAGTAAAATATCGCCATCTATTGGGCATTTGGTGTACATATTCTTGTAGTGCTCACTCAAAAAGAGGAAAAGAACAGAAACGTCCATGTGTCTGAGTTAGTTTAATCTTTAGCTAGTGTTTTACTTTAAAATCTTGTTATCATAATTTGCTTTTAAAGTAAAATGTTAATGTACTTGGTGACTCTAAACCACCGAAAGGTTCATCATAAGTTCTCCTTAGTCCCTTTAAAGTTTAAATAAAGTGAAGTTCCTTTAAATATTTGAAGTGTCTTGTTGTCTTGTAGTTATTTACATTTATGACATATATTAAAAATACAGCCAGGCTTTTTCCAGCAAATCACCTCTGATGGAAAAGTAAATGATTTGTGCTGCAGGAGGTTTTACACAGTTTAAAGTATTTAAGCGCATTCATCTATTCATTGCAGGTTTTCTACCCTTTTAAGCACAAGAAAAAACTACAGCTTTTTTCTCTGTTGCTAACCCACATTCACATGCAACACACTGCACTGTTCTTTAAAACAAAGTACATTATTTGCAATAATTATTGCATTATTGTGCTGACCAGCTTACTGGAGTCTTCACCAGACTCTTCCAGGTGTGTGCTAAAATTGGCCAGATCTACAAACTGGAGGATATGAACCATCATTCCTGTTCCCAAATAAAAAATTCAAAGAACTAAATAAATTCAGACCCGTTGCACTCATATCACTTGTGATGAAGAATTTTAAGAAGATCTTAAAAAGTATTATTGAGACTTTTATAGACAGAAAACTTGATTCTTTGCAGTTTGCTCACCAGTCATATCAAGGAGTTGAGGATGCAAAACTTTTACACTGGACTCTGTGATCAAGCACCTAGATGAACCCAGATGATGATCATTGAACACTTTGGACATTTGGAAAGAGGAACCAGGGGATCAAAATAATCAATAAATAATAATAAACCTGCACAAAAAGTCCTTAATATGTTTCGAAAAGGGAAAATTTAAATATCTACGTTTACATGACAACTATACTCAATCAGCTGGGGTAATTGACTTTCACTAAAAAAAGCTCCAGAACTACCAATAAATGGCCCTTGTGGTGTAGAATTCACTTCAGCCAGCAGGTGGCTCCAGACTCCGTAAAGTGCCAGCCTGTTTGTGACAATTATGAAACTCGGGGATCAATAAAGTCAATAGGATGCATTGTCTTCAGAATTTGAGTATCCCTACGAAATTTTGACAGATACAAAATGTTAAGACTTTAAGATTATATAAAGTCATTTGAAAGTAAATTTTATCTGATTAAAAAAAATCTAGTGAGTGGTTAATTTTATCTGGTTTATCAAACAAAAGTTCCCTTTGCTTTAACAAGTGTGTCCTACTGACGTGGGGGAAAGCCTGGAGACATGACCATACAAGAGTATGTACGTGAAGGCAGTGCAGATTTTAGAAAAGTCATCCAAAGCTGTGGAAACTGGTTCCACGTCTTTGACAACAACAGTAAAGGCAGAAGTCAAGTAGTGGAGCTGATCAAGAAGATTGACAACATGGTTGCAGGAAACGGGGGAACAAACTACACTGATGAAATGTACAGAGGAGTGCAGGCAAGAAACAAGAAATGTTAAAAGGAAGGGCATTTGTTGATCAGATTGAATATGAGTTCTAGTCTGAATTGTTAAAACGTACCTTACTTTTTCTGAATATTCTTAAAAGAGTGCAAGTAGCCTAAACACATCATCAATATCCAGTCAAAACAGTTTATGATTAAAAAAAACCTCTTTGTGTCTTGAAGAAAGTGAATTTTAAAGATAAACAGTAGAGATGAAACAGGCTGTGATGATTCTTTAATGATGTTCAACTTTTACTTATTGATCAAACTTCCATGTGATTGCAGATGCATTTTGCCTCCACGCAGGACAAATAAGCTCAGGACTTTAGTTTCTTACAGCTTCCATTGGCCCTAAAAACAAACCACTGTAATATTGAGTTGTATAGTATGTTGTAGGTTCAATAGTCAGTATGTGGTATTTAGTGAATGTGTTTACTATATTTGGTGTTTTGTGCTGCTGGCTTTACAACAAATTGGATAATAAAGGTCCCCTTAACTTTGACCTCAGCTGTGTAATATCAATGTGCTATATTTAGGTTGACACAATTAAAAAATTTTTGCATTAAAATATTTCACCAAAAAGACCACAATACTCAAAATACAAGGTATCTTCTATGTATTTTTAAACTTTTAAACTGTTCAGTTTCACCTTGAATGTCACAGGAGGACTGACCACGTTGAGCACAATGGGTTGGACTTTGTTTTTTCAAATGTTTGTTGGAAAAAAAATTGTGCAATTACAACTTTAACTTTATGCCTCCTAATCAGAACATGTACCTTTGTATCTGTGCAGGTAAAAGATAAATATTTTAATCAGTGTGTATGACAGGATCTGAGAGATGAAATGACCAGAAACCACAGAGACACTGAGTTTAAAACACAACTGGGTTTTATTTGTGAATATAATGTTTATCTCATTAGGGTTTACAGAGATTAACAAAGTGATACAGAGGGAGAAGTTTAACCTTTAAAGAGATTTGTTTGGCTTACATGACAAAAATAAATGCCCTGATCTCAAGGAAAATTATATAGCAATACATCAGAACCCAAGTAAGAAAAAAAACCTCACTACTCTGTAATCGACAAGCTGAAATTATGATTAAAGCTCACAGCCATAACTTATCTAAGAACAAGAAAATGTCATGTGACAATATGACTGAAACAGTTCCTATTGTTTTTCTAACACATTCTCCACTTCCTGCATCAGCTCCTTCACTTGTTGTACACCTGAGGTTCTGTTCTCAAAAACAACACACCTGTTTTCACACTTTTCAACTATTTTCTTAAGATCAGGTTGGCAGAAACTCAAAAAATGGTCCAATCTCATCCCAGCACGCTTCAAGTCGCCTCCTCGAGTGAACAGGATGACTGTTTGTTCATGAACTCTGGGACCAAAAGCTCCTTCTAGTTTTTTCATAATGTCTCTCTCACCGTCTGTAAATCTGCTGACATGCATCACAAGAACGAACACACAAGGTCCTGACTGACAGAGCTCTCTGCACTTCTTCACATGTTTGGCCTTAACTGCTGGTTTAATGTCATCACCAAACATGTCTGGGGTATCAATGACACATACACGTTTACCACCTATCTCAGTTTCTACCACCTGGAACTCTCTGGTGACGGGTTGTGAACTGGCCCTTGATGGAAAGTGATTCTTTCTCAGGATCGTGTTTCCACTCGCACTCTTTCCAGTTCCAGACATTCCAAGCAGAAAGAGTTTCACTGCAGCGTCAGTGTGCGTTTCTGTATTTAGAACAAGAAGAATTTATGGGAACTTTAAAATGAAAATAAGAAAGGAATGAGAAACGTCTGATCTCTTGCATTAAAACAGGTACAAAATAAATACACATAGCTACATATTTATGCAATAATTTACTGTGTATGTTCAGACATATCGTGAATCCACTGGACTCACTTTTGAAACTCTTTCTGAAGTTACCGAAGCATCCATCTTTAAACATGCCACCTGAAAAAATGGCATATTAAGAGTTTATATAGATCAATATAAAGCCTTTCAGATTTGTTTGAATTAATCATCAAACACAACACATTTGACTTTATGATATTAAACACTGCTGACAGAGATTGTTGCTTACCGGTCTCATCCATTGGAGTGTCTGACTCAGTGTAGGCAGCAAGTCTATAATGAAGAGGAGGTATCATGTTAACTTAGCAACATGTTTGATTTTGTTTAGTTATTCCTTTATGTAAAATAATTCAAACAATAAAAACAGTCTTTCTGTACATTTAATTGACTAGACATCGCACAGGTAAAGTACATCAGTACAATTTTAACTTGAAGTTATGTTTAATCCCAAATCTTCCTGTCTGTTCATCTTTACCTTTCACTGGTTGACACAAGGTGTCTCTCTTCAGCCAGTTTCCTCAGCTTACTCAAAACCTGGTCAGCGGTGAGGAAGTTTACAGGATAATTATCTGACTGATTAGAACCAGGGGGAAGCACAACTGTGAACTCTTCGGTGGGTTTTTTAGTTGTTTTTTCAAGTTTATTGATCTCCTGCTGCACCTCTTCTACTATAAACCCATCCTCTACCAGAAGTAGAGACATGTCAGGGTTTCGATTGATAGCAAATAGATTTTTAATGTCGTCAAATCCTGGGTAAAAGTCTGGTGTACAAAAGAATGTATATGTATCATTTTCATATAACTTAGTTTTTTTCAAAACATTTGTTTCCGTTATTTCAGATGAATCTTTCCTCGTGATGTGGGTAATTAGTGCTTTCTTCAAAAAGTCTTCTTTTCCCAGGAGAACAACTGAAATCTTTTCTGTGAAAACAACAAACAGAAAGTCAGTTTTACCTGATAAATACAAATCTGAATGTTGTCACAGATTATTCATAAAGGTTCATTTTACTTTTACAAGTTAGTGCAACTAATGCCAACAAACAGCACATTAAAAACAAACATGCTGGATAAAAAAGATCATATTCCTCCACTTACTGTCAGACATGTTTGTTGGATCCTGAGCAGCAAAGTGCAGACGAGCTGTGTGAAATCTGCAGAATGTGCTGATCTCTGCCTGTTTTATATGCTTATGCAAATATTATGGGCGTGTCAGCTGTGCAGCCACAGAAACACCTAAACTGTCATGTGTATAGAGGAAACAGTGAAGAGAGAAGATGGCTTCATTTCCTGCTGGTTAGATTTAAAATTATAGGTTTTTCTAGTTAATGTGACCTTCACCCCAGAGATCAGAGACACAAGAAAGAAACTGTGAGATGTGTTGAAGTCTCCTGTCCTGGTCCTCATGTGTTCCTGCTCGTCCTCCAAGTCGGTCGATTCACCCCTGAAGAGAAAAACTCAGTTGAAGCCCTGCAAAAGCTGTTTGGTCCAAAAGCAAACCAGTACATGATCGTGCTGTTTACTCGTGGAGCAGATCTTGGAGACATGACCATACAAGAGTATGTGCGTGAAGGCAGTGCAGATCTCAGAAGAGTCATCCAAAGCTGTGGAAACAGGTACCACGTCTTTGAAAACACACGTCAAGACAGAAGTCAAGTAGTGGAGCTGATCAAGAAGATTGACAACATGGTTGTAATAAACAGAGGAACAAACTACACTGATGAAATGTACAGAGAAGTGCAGGCAAAACAAAAAATGTTAAAAGGAAGGGCACTTGTTGATCAGATTGAATATGAGTTCTACTCTGAATTGTTAGCACGTATCATACTTTTTCAGGCCCTTCTTGGAAGAGTGTGAGTAATCATTATCATAATTGATAACCTAATCACATCATCAATATCCAGTCAAAACAGTTTATGATTAAAAAAAACCTTTGTGTCTTGAAGAAAGTGAATTTTAAAGATAAACAGTAGAGATAAAACAGGCTGTGATGATTCTTTAATGATGTTCAACTTTTACTTATTGATCCAACATAAATGTCTTTAAAAAAAAACTTGTGTATTTTTTTTCTGTGAAATCAAAAATGTCTTCATGTTATGGTGTTTTTGTGATTCATGTGATTGTAAGGAGACATAAAATGATGGAGCTGATTATTATTTTTGCTTAAATTATCTCAGTCACATTAATATCACCTATTTTACATTCACAACATCTCTTAATTCCTGCTAATATTTACTTCCTGTGACACTCTGATCTTGTAATTATGTCCTGTGGCGTCCTGCTGGTCTGGAGGTTTTGGATGATCAAATATTTACAACATCTTCAGTTCCAGCCAGATTTTGGACTTTCTGATGCATGTCAACTGCCTTCTTCTCTGAATTTACATATCTAACTAACAAATGTAAACATATAATCCATTTAGAAACCCAGCATCATTTGTTCACTAATTACATTACTGACACAACCAGCTGATAAAATGCTGTACAGATTGTGACACTCATTGAGAAATAAGTGATTTTTGACATTTGATTGTATCAATAAAACTGCATATCTTGTGATCCTGGAGTAAAAGACTTTTCTGTGTTTGTGTTGTGCATATGGCTGTGCATCATTTAAAGGTCCCGTACTGTGCAAAATAGACTTTTTCATGGTTTTTCAATGAAATTATGTGTCACCCAGCCTGTCTGTAAACAAGCTGGAGGATACACGGGCTTAGTTAATCTGTGAAATGACCCTGTATTCAGGCAGATTTAACCTATTGATGATGCATTCACCTCATGAGTAATGTCACACTGCTCTTCCCCATGAAAATACATTAGCTTTAATATAAAAAGTATCAGTATCGTTATTGGTATGCTATAAGCAATTCTGGCCCTAAAATACTTGGTACTGGATCGAAACCAAATTTTGTAGTATCGTCCACCCCTGCCTAAGTGATCCGATCACAGCCTTAAATATCTAATTTAATTAGTAGCATACCAAAGCGCATCCAAGATCGTATGTGCAGGGGCACAGTTAATAAGTGACTCCTTTTATAGGTTGTGTTGTCACACAAATTCTATAAAACTTTGAACACTGAGTGAAAGGCTGGTCTATTCAAAATAGTTAAATATCATTGCTGCAAATCAGTTCATAAAAGTCGTTTAAAAAACTGTTTGTGTCCTCTATTTCCACCATCCAGTCCTGGGCTCTTTGCTACCATTAAAGATCCACTGATCAGCTTTTATTTGAATGTGAGGGTTTTCTGCTTGAATCTGTAAATTGAAAATTGAAATTTTGCTCCCTAACATTTATTTATTATCCTTTATTACATAAGGATTAACATTAAAATCTTGTTGAAATTTGAGGCATTCAAAGGCTTTGAAATGACTTTTTAATCTTTGCTGTTTTCTAACCTGAAGGAGGATTAATGGGTGTGTCATGGATGTAGGAATAAAAAGATTTTTAGATTCTAAAATGTCATGTGATATGCTGCTCCATTTACACCTTCATTTTATGAGTTTTTTAGTTCCCGCTCTGGTTGCATTTTGGAACTTTTATGGTGTTTAATTATTTTCCTGCTCTGTCACAGCAGCAGGTTGGTTGTACAGGTGTAATATAATTTAATGGTACAACTTTTATGATTTACTGGAATTTGATATTTTCCACAGAAAATATTGAACTGAAAAAATGCTCAGTGTGTATCTGTTAAAGTTTGTATGTTTCTGTTAGTTAGTTAGTTAGTTTGTTTCCGTACTTATATTTATGTATTTGTTTTTCCAGTATGTTTCGTGTTTTTGCTAAGTCCAGCCAAACCCCTCAACAGATACAAACCAGGTCACAGCAAGCAGCATATTAAAGTCATACTGCCATGACAGCACGACACAGTCAAACAAACACCACTCCAAGAGGACAGTAATGTAGCTCCGACTCTGAAATGAGAACAAACAAACAAACAATCTAAACACTATTAATTTCTGAAGGCCAGTGATACACCTGCCAACAACACTCATAAGAAGGCAATACAAATAAAACAAGACCATTAAAACTATTAAAAAAAATACACCCAATATCACAGAAACTATTCCAGCTGTGGGCACAAAAATTCAAATGAGTGTGTCCAGTTTTTGGGCATCTGCAACTGCTGTCTCAACACACTTTTTATACTAAACAAAACACCAAATAAAACCAAGAGGTGTCTGTCAAACTGGTCTGTTTTGCTCTCAAGCCTTTGACCAGCTGTTTTAGGAAACTTAAAATACTGGAAATATTAACATCAATTTTTAATACATACATGCTACAGTCAAGTGAAGACGTACAACATATGTGGATGTTAAGCTGCCAACAGTAAAGATCTTACAAACTACAGTGATCATACATAAAATCAAGTACAGAGACATGAAATATGATTCATCATTAAATCTGTTGTAAATAAGCACATAAATTATCTCTAATGTTTAACTCAAACTTTCTCCTAGAAGCTGTATGAGATATTGTCAGAGGCTATTGATTAATGATAATATAAGGCTATTGATTGTCTATTTTCTTTTAAGAATATGTAGAAATTTTCTGATTCTTTGCATTGTTTAAACCAATGAAACTATATTTTTTCATCCTGATCAACAAGTGCCATTTCTTTTAACATTTTTTGTTTAGCCTGCACTTCTCTGAACATTTCATGAGTGTAGTTTGTTCCTCTGTTTATTGCAACCATGTCGTCAATCTTCTTGATCAGCTCCACTACTTGACTTTTGTCTTTGCTGGTGTTTTCAAAGACATGGAACCTGTTTCCACAGCTCTGGATGACTTTTCTAAGATCTGCACTGCCTTCACTCACATACTCTTGTATGCTCATGTTTCAAAGATCTCCACCACGGGTAAACAGCACGATCATAAACTGGTTTACTTTTGGACCAAACAGCTTTTGCAGGGCTTCAACTGAGTTTTTCTCTTCAGGGGTGAATCTACCGACTTGGAGGACGAGCAGGAACACATGAGGACCGGGACAGGAGACTTCAACACATCTCACAATTTCTTGTCTTGTGTCTCTGATCTCTGGGATGACAGTCACATGAACTACTCTGCCAGTGTAGAAAAGCCTATTATTTTAAATCTAACCAGCAGGAAATGAAGCCATCTTCTCTCTTCACTGTTACCTCTATGGACATGACAGTTTA
>JAPZDV010000645.1:0-10258 GCA_029814665.1 Acanthurus lineatus | reverse complement strand
AATGAAATTATTAGTACACATGAAGTACTACTACTAATAATATTATAGAGTATTGTGCATTAAAGTGCAGTGTGATTCGATTGTCCAGGCTGGCGGGGGTGAGGTTTACTGGGAGCAATGCTTGTTGTAAAGTCTGACAGCTGCTGGGAGGAAGGACCTACGATATCGCTCCTTCACACACTTTGGATGAAGTAATCTATCACTGATGGAGCTCTCCAGTGCTCTCAGGGTGTCTTTCATGGGGTGGGAGTCGTTGTTCATCAGAGAGGGCAGCTTAGCCATCATTCTCCTCTCTCCCACCACCTCCATGGGGTCAAGGGGCATCCCAGGACAGAGCCGGTCTTCTTTATGAGTTTGTCCAGCTTCCTCCTGTCTGCCACCGAGATGCTGCCGCCCCAGCTGACGACCCATAAAAGATGGCTGATGCCACCGCAGTGTCATCGGTATTTGGAGTGCAGAGGGCACTCCTGAAGACCTTCTAAGTTTCCTCAGCAGGTAGAGTCTGCTCTGGCCTTTATAAAGTGCAGTGGTGTCCTTGACTACTAGAAGAAAACAAATAAAAAGCTTTTATGTAACTCAAATATTATATTTTTTCCACAAATAGGCCTATTTTGAAAAAATTGAATAATTATTCAATTCACTCTGAGTTAGATGAGTGGTGCACTCACCTAATCCGGACTGAACTCACTCAGAGTTAACTAAACTTATTCAAATCAGCTGTATTAAGACTGAAAAAACTCTGAGTCCAACCTTGAACTCTGAGTTGACTTACCCTCAGATTGAAAACTCAGAGTTTGTTGAACCTTGTTTGTGAAACAGGCCCTTGTGTGTAAGCCACAGGAAACAGTGGAAATTCTTAGAGCTAAAAAATTTAAATAAGGGGGCAAATTGTCATATGGAGATGGTTAAGACTGTTGCCATATGAATCTTGAAGAATGCACAGCCAGGTCACACCCTTCACTTACTACACACAGGAAAATTCACAGAAAAGTTCTTTGTTGCAGCAGCTACATCCAAATCAGAGTTCCTGTAGAGCAATTAAAAACATATGGTTGCTTGTATGTGCTCACAAGCTTAGCAAAATCTAAAGGGCTATTTCTAGTAAACAACACCATCTTAGGAGACAATGATTTAAAAAGGCAAAACACACAAACTACAATATGGTACAAGGCTACTGTGACCTCAAAATAAGTAGGACCACAGTAAGATTTTACTTTCCAAAATTGAATTAGTTCACCCAGTTCAAGAACACCTTTCTTTTAAATTCTACAAAACACCCAAATGCATATTTTAGATATTATGCTCACAAGATTTTCCCCTTTCAGTGACCTTGACCTCCAAAATGTGATGAGTGAATCCTTTAGTCCAAGTGTTTGTTTGTGACATATCTGACAAAAATCCCTTGAAATGCCTTGCCTTGAGGATTTTCTTATATGAAATAAAAATGGGCCAGAAAAATGTAAGGTCACAGTAACTTTGACCTTTGACCTCTGAAATGTGGTAAGTGAATCCTTGAGTTAAACTGGACCTTATTATCAACTTTGAACAAATTCCCTTGATGTGTTCTTAAGATATCAATTTAAAAAATGTGAGAACAGAGTAACCTTGACCTTTAACCTCTGAAAACTAATAAGGTCATCCTTGAGTTTAACTGGGCCTTATTACCAATTTTTAACAAATTCCCTTGATGTGCTCTTAAGATATTAACTTCAAAAATATTAAATTCACAAATTTGAGACCACAGTAATCTTAACCTTTGAACTATGACCTCCAAAAACCAATCAGTCCATCTCTGAGTCACATTGGACCTTTGTACCAAATTTGAACAAATTCCTTCTAGGCATTCCTGAAATAATACATTCACAAGCATGACATGAACATGAAGCCAAGTACACTTGACCTTTTACCTCTAAAATCTAATCAGTTCATCCTTAAGTCACAGTGAACATTTGGGTTAAGTTTTGAGAAAATCCTTCCAAGGGTTTTTGAAAAACTGTGTTCACAAGATATCTAGACAGACAGACAGAAAACATAATGCCACTGGCCCTGACTACCAGTGTACAGAGGCATAAAAATTGGACTGTATTTACTCATATCACTGGCAGCAACTTTTGGTTTTATTTTTGGGAGGCTTTAGCAAGGCAGGAAGGTCGCATAATGGTAGTACATCAAGAACTTCTCACTTAATTTCTTTTCACTTAAATCATCATGTGAAAGCAACAAACTTGTGTACATACAGTCAAAACTTAATTTATTCCTGACAATAAATCAATACAATACATCCTCCCAAATCCCTACATCATGAAAATGAATATTCTACCGCATATTACTGATCAGGTATCCGACATTTCTTTAACTAAAAACTGGAGGTACTTCACATCTTTAAATTAGAAATTGGAGATGGAATAGTAAAACAAAATAAAACAAAACAAACACCAGCTAAAGTACATGATAAACACAGGCTGACCTGTACATATGGTTCTTTTCTCGTTTTTCATTCATTGCCTTTTCTTAACTTTTCTCTTCTCTTTCTTTTATTTGTTTTTAAAACTCAGCTCCAGGTCAGTAATTAAAACTCAGCATTAACAACCACCTGCATTGTCAACATCATTTATTTTTACACTTGACCTTCTACTACATATGGTACCAAGGACACAACTAAAACTCAAACATTGCGTCAAATCATACAAAACTTTTAAATTTGCATGATGTGAACAGTGTCATTCAAGGATGGTGGCATTCTGTTAATTCTAGGTTATTTGCAGAAAAGGTTATGGCTATACTATCACAGAAGGTATGTTAAGTTCCTAAATCAAGTAATTGTGGACTTGAACAATTAGCTTGTCTTCAAAACATCCCCCTCTTGTTGTTGCTACTGACTCACCCCTGACCCTGTCAGATGCCACACACAAGCCAATGTGTTAAGTTAACAGTATATCTCTGGCCTTAATGGCTGTCCTTGAAGACAATATGGTACATAAATATTTTTAGAAGGCCCTGTAACTTGAAAGTGAATCTAAGTTGTGTGTTTTGATTGATGATTATAAGGGAATGGCATGTCACAACAAACCAAAAATTGATAGACAACAACACCACCACCTAACCCTCAGAACACAGTGGGTTAAAAAGTAATTACAAGATCCAAATGCCCTACAGAAAATATATTAAAAAACTTAATCTGCAGGCTCTATGGATTACATAGTTGGTAGAGATAAGTCTAAATTAACAATGGCTATCTTTTGCCAACACATTTACTTGCAAAAATTCCACACTGTGGCAACTAAACACAAATGATTAATGAGAGGGGAAATTTCAAAAAGCAACCCTGATGAGATTTACCTCCAAAAACCCTGATATTCATTAAAAGTGACATTTATATCCTGGTTGGGTGGTTAGAAAGTCTAGCCATTTTATGCAGTGTGCTAATAAAATATTAAAAATATTTCTGAAAACAAAACTCTAGAGCAGACAATAACATTGGGTTATTCCTAGTAGTTAACATAACTGATTTACTTGCGCAGTCTTCACTGTGAACATAAAGGGTCAAATTAACTGAGTATCAAGGTGTACCTTTATTAGTCTAAAAACATTTTTGTAAAAGGAAAAATGAATATATTTCCTGAAAGTCAGCTTAGAATCCTTTGTACTCATTGACTGAAAAGGTAGTTTTAAAAAAGGAAAAAAATGTGAAAGGATAGTTTAGCCAGGGAAGCAACAAATAAAAATAACTGGATAATTAGTTTATTTGAAAAATCAAAAGACTCCTTGAGTTTTCCAGTCTAACTCTATTTTCCAGTCCTGTTCAGCAGTTTGCCAAGGTGATCCATTTGCATTTTTACTTGGTTCTGCTGTTCAGCATTTCAGAGTGATTAATGGCATTAAAATCGATGACAATCTCTGTCCTCTTGGGCTTGAACTGCCTGCAAAAACAGATATGAAACACCAAATAAATGGATAAGAATAATATATGAGAATAAAATGGAGTGGAATAAAAATGGGTGAGAATAAAAATGCCTTTTTGTTTTTGGCCCGGGTTTGTTGTGAACATAGCATTGGAAAGAAGAAAGAGGAGTAAGCCGTCAGTCGTCTTTGGGTGATGGCATAGACCTGGCATAACCTTCACTTGACATTTGTCTTGCTAATGTAATTACTTCATTAAATCTAGAATGCTTACAACTGCTAGCTTTTGTGATAACAAAACAATTTTAAGATACAGGGAAACATTAGGATGTGTGCATTGCAACAGACGCGATGCTTTGATGTCCTTGCAGTTGAGTTCAGGCTTCATTTTTGTTCCACTAATATTATGTTGCTGATTAAAGCTTAGAAAAATTATCCCTGACATTTGTGTTACAGTGACAAATCTTTCACTCTGCACTATGCCACATCTAATATTTGGTTTTTCCCCTTACCCCTTTTTGACACTCCATACTTTTGGACTAAGCTTTCATCTGGAGTTTTGGAACAATGTAGTAATAAAGAAGTGGCAATGCAACTACAACAGATATGCAGATATGCTAAGGGGCATGTTGGGTAGTTCATTTTGATTCAGTTTTAGATGCCATTTGCTTGGTTCCACTGCACAAAAAAAAAAAGTGCTCGAAAGTGATACCAGCCTACAAAGCACTATCTGTGAGCAGCAAAACATGCTGCCAAGCAAGCATTTACGCTCCATATGCGTAAAGGCAGCCCCAAACCTACAGAGGGGGTGACAAGCATTAGCCAAGTAACCTGAAATTAAGGTGTTAGATGTGGAATTTTGGCACCATTTACAGGACAATTCTTGACTTTATCTCTTATTAAATGTTCAAGTACGAAAAAATGTGGTCAAATAAATTTAAAGTCTTTTGACTTAATCTTCACAGATGGGTCACAAAATGAATTTTTAGAATGCATGTGTAATATGCATGTGAGTTCCTGATGAGCAGGCACTTTGAAGAGAAGCCACCTGGCATTCATTTGTGACTGTGTGCATGTAAATGTAAATGCTGACTTGTATTGTAAAAAAGCCCTTTGAAAGTGACTACTATTAGGGACTGGTTAAAGGCTAACTGCAGCAGTTGATGTCTAACTCACCTGTATTGTATGCTTGCCATGCTTAGAAGCCTTCTGGAAGCTTCCATCTCCGGTACATGATGATACTTATCAGAGAGGTAGACCACTTCCCTAATACCTGGATGGAGGTAAAGAGGGACAATGAAAGGAAGCAGAGGGCAGAAGTGCAAAGTAAAAATCATTATTTTAATTGTTTGCTGTTGTGCCTGTTAATGACAGGTAAGAGAAGGCAGAGTAAACAAGATCAGTGATGTCACTAGGTACTCTAATTTAATGCAAAAGAACACAGTAAACACACTCTCTACACATCAGTAGCTGAACTGTCTTAGCTGATTCCTGGTACAAATTTGCAAACCATTATATAAATAGCAAAAATAAAAAAAGCCTAAGTAATATCTTGCTTGTTCACCTCTGGTACAAGGTTGCTATTCAGAATCAACTCAAAAGCAGAAACATTTAAGAGAAATCCCATAAAAAAATTCACTCTAAAATCATTAAAACCTAACTAGAGAGATCTGAATTTAAAACAAAATCAAAACAACAAAAAACTCTCAGTTTTCATAATCTTAATTATCTGGACATGCTATTTCTGTGGAAATGAAAAACAAAGGGTTCAAAATTGGTATTGGTGTATATTAGGGGCACCCACATTACCTTTGTGATCTACCAGTCGATCACAAAGGTAATGTGGGTAGATCGCATGGCATTAAAAAAATCCATCCAATCCAATCCAATCTGTGCAGACGGGAACCTGCATGTGCCATTTCAGAGCAATTCGCGGGTCTTTATGTGGTTACAATGGAAACAGACAACAAGAAGTGGAGTGACTCATGCGCAAGCTACCGAGTTGCCCAGTTTATTTCTACTAAACTTCGGAAAGGGTATAAAAATAAGTGGAGGAGCTGGAGTGCAAGTCATCAGTATAAGGTACTGACAAAAAATGTACACAGTTGTATTGTGCAATATGGGTTCATGCAGTTTAGCAAGGTACATCAACTCATACATTTTTATAGTAAGTAGATCATATATATAAAATCAAATATATGAAGCAAGATATATGGAATTATGTAGCAAAGAAAAAAAGTGTTAAATAGCTCTAAATATGTTTTATATTTTAGATTCCTCAAAGTAGCCACCCTTTGCTTTGTTGACAGCGCTGCAGCTAACCCTTGGCCTTCTCTCAATGAGCTTCATGAGGTAGTCACCTGAAATGGTTTTCACTTCATAGGTGTGCCTTGTTAGTGTTCATTTGTGGAGTTTCTTGCCTTCTTAATGGGGTTGGAACCATCAGTTGTGTTCTGCAGAAGTCAGGTTGGTACACAGCTGATAGCTTTTTTTGACAACTGTTAAGATTCATACTATGGCAAGAATCAGTTAATTAAAGAGAAACGACAGTCCATCATTACTTTAAAAACTGAAGGTCAGTCAGTCCGGAAAATTGCAAAAACTTTGAATGTGTCCCCAAGTGCAGTCACAAAAACCATCAAGCACTACAACGAAGCTGGCTCACATGAGGACCGCCCCAGGAAAGAAAGACCAAGAGTCACCTCTGCTGCTGAGGATAAGTTCATCCGATGCTTCACGGTGGCAACCATGCATGTAGAAACCCGCCATTCCTTGTGCGTAAGGGCTATTTGACCAAGAAGGAGAGTGATGGAGTGCTGCGCCAGATGATCTGGCCTCCACAGTCACCTGACCTAAACCCAATCGAGATGGATTAGGATGAGATGGACCACAGAGTGAAGGCAAAAGGGCCAACAAGTGCTCAGCATCTTTGGGAACTCCTTCAAGACTGTTGGAAACCCATTTCAGATGACTACCGCATGAAGCTTATGGAGAGAATGCCAAAAGTGTGCAAAGCAGTAGTCAAAGCCAAAACCTATTTCAAATAATCTAAAATATAAAACATGTACTTTTGTAATTATTATTTATTGTTCTTATTGCTGTTTTTTACATTCTGTCTTTTACACATACTCATTTATGTGTGTGTGTGTGTGTGTGTGTGTGTGTGTGTGTGTATACATACACATATATACACATATATATCTAAAGGTCCCTGGTATGTTCTGCATTCATGTTCAATTAATTTCTGTTACTAACTTGCCACGTTCCCCGGAGTCTTTATGCTTTCTAATCTCGCAGATACCCATGGACTGAGGTCGCGCCAGGATTGCTGATCTTAGCTGTGCCTTCTGCTGTGGCTCTGCTTGATGCTCAGAGCAACTGTTATTATTATTATTGTTATTGGTATTGGTACTAGTATTATTAATAGTATCATTATTATTAAACACTTACATATAGCTTACATCTAGTTTTACATATAGTTTTATCCTAGCTTTTGAATTTGCTCTCTCTCCCCTTTCCTTTTATCTCTTTCCCCTCCCCCTCTTGTCCTCCCTTTTTCCTTAACACCTTTCTGTAGTTCTAACAGCTTGCTAGAAGCTGGATAGCTTAGTCATATTCTTCAATCTCAGGTCGGCTGCTCCTGTGTTTAGTCTGTGAGGACTTGTTATTAGGGCTTGGTACCCAAATCCTGGAGTATGGGGGAAGTGATGGTGTCTCCCCACTTACCTGTTGTCCTGGTTGACCCTTGCCATAGCATCTGTGTTGTACCTCGTAAATCCCTAGTTGTGACAGCAGTTAACATTTGCACATGTTGTACTAGCTGTTTTGATGTTAGTCTAAAAGATGCATTTTGAAATATCCATAGTCCCACATCCTCTGCATATAACCCGTCTCACAGAGGTTACTGCTCTGATTAATGGTGTAGTAGGACTACAATAGTTTCCTAATCTCAATGGATGTCTTGTTCTTGTACAAGTAGCCTACTTCTCATCAGGTTACTCTTGTTCCCCAGCACCTGATGCCTACCTTGTTGACCTGGTCTACATCCAAACCAGTATGATGCTAGTATTTTCACCTCTCATTAGCCATGAGGTTTCTTAAGGGCCCACATTGGAGACGAGGATAAAACCCTCGACTTTCTACACCAAATCAGTGGTGTTAACCACTTAGATAGTAGTAGGTAGTAGTAGTTGTTGTGTTGTAGTTCCCACACTTTACAACTGCTTGCTTCTCCTAATGAGATAGTGCCAAGTTTGAGTTAAAGAGGATGCGTGAAAATGCACAACTGCAAGACAACAATGAAGCCAATGTGACTGTCACACACTGTTTTGCTTCACTCACTGCCAATGGTAAATATTCACCTTTTTAAACAGGACAACAATGCTGAAGGGCAGGCTTACCAGCTGCACAGATTAAACACAGATGACCATGACTCTAGGAAACCTGAGTAAACTAATCCAACAGAGACAGAAGTCAGAGGGAAGGAAAACTGTGAACTGTCTTAGCCAGTGAGGTATTTAAAATTAGCAGGCAAAGTAAAACAGTATCTTTTAGCACCAATTTTAAACAGTTAAAGACAAAAATAAATAAGTTCATCATTAAAAAAGTACATTTACAGCCTTTAAAATTAGTATCAGTGACAATAGTTAAAATTAACTGCATGGATACAGTATGTATATGTGTTGTCAGCACTCACCTGCCTGAATGATGAGCTTGGCACACTCATTGCATGGGAACAAAGCCACATACATGGTGCAACCTTTCACATCAGCACTGTTCTTGTTCATAATGGCATTCAGCTCTGCATGGCACACTTTGGGACAGAACATTTAGATTTATCACAATTGTCTGAAGTTAAATTTAGGATGCATTGCAAGCACAGATAATTCATTGTGAGTATGGCTCACTCTTACCCAAAGGAAAGCAAACAACTTCAGATGAGCTGAATGCCACTGTACAAACCGGAAAAACATGGCACTGCTTAAAGCCGCCATCTTATACTCACTTACATACTTTTAGGGTTATTTATTATTATTATTTACATATTTATCTGGGTCTCCATTTAAGTAGATTTGCATGCTTCATTGTTCAAAAAGATTCCTAATTTATCTTATACTGACCCTCTATCCAGGTGCTCTTCCCATCCCTCCTCTAAAATGATCTGTATAAGCTTCCTTCTCCCTCTTTACCCCCTCCACTGAGCCCACTGATTGGTCACATTCCAAAACCCTTCCAGGGGGCAGCACCTAGTGCTGATGAGCACCACCCCTGCTTTTGCCATTGCGTAAGTTCTGGCTGTAAACAAAGCACTTTTAATCGTAGAAAGTAGTAGCATATCATTTCTTTTTGTTTGGAAAATTCATCTTCTAAAATGCAACCACACATATTCAATCCAGAATCCAATCCAATGCTGACACGGCTATAGCTCAGGAGATAGAGCAGGCTAATACTACTAATCCAAAGGTCAGTGGTCTGATCCCTGGCTCATCCAGTCTTTATGTCACTGTATCCTTGGGCAAGATTCTCAACCCCAATTGTTCCCGGTGGCTGTGCCAGCAGTGTATGAATGTGTGAGTATGAGTTCCTGATGAGCAGGTCAGCACTTTGTAGCGAAACCTTCTGGCATTAGGGTATGAATGTGGGTGTGAATGGATAAATGCTAACTTGTATTGTAAAAGCGATTTGAGTAATTGAAAGATATATACCATTTAAATTGAGAGTGGAAAGAACGAACATCAGCAGCACCGAAGTTTACAAAGTTTCTCATATACTTCCTGTTAGCTTGTGCACATGGGGAATGCCCTAAAATGCCAAGTGAAGTGGAAACTAACGCCTTATCAAACAAACTTTATGTAGCCAATTAAATGTACGGTCCTCAAACAACTATGAAGTATCCCTGCACGCAGTTAATATTAGGCACAAGTTCATTCAATGTCTACTAAAAGAGACTTCTTAAAGACAAAGTGTACACGCCAAGGAAACAGTAGTTTTTCAAGCTTTTGGTTTGGAATGTCTTCGTTTGAGTGTAATTGTTCTTCGCCTTTTAAAAACTGAAACTTAGAAAAGTTCATTGTTTGTTAAAAGAAAAATGCTCGCTGTAAAGCCACACATACATGATCTTTTCCCACACTGTCCAACTTTTCTAGTTACCAATGCTAGCTTTACAGTACAATTAGAAACTGATGTCATATAAAAAACATTGTTTGTATAATAATTAGCTCTTTAGCACAAAGGGTGAGGGTGAGGGTGGCTGACACCAACAGACTGATCCATAGAGCCTTTGACGTTGTGGGAGTGAAGTTGGACTCTCTGACGGAGGTGTCTGAGAGGAGGATGCTGTCTAAACTGCATGTCATCT
>JAPZDV010000644.1:0-10266 GCA_029814665.1 Acanthurus lineatus | reverse complement strand
CGTCAGTTACAGGCTCTGGCTCTGTGACGGCTGTGCAGGCTCCGCTCAGGATCTGCTGGACAAGAGCAGGGCTGAGCTGAGCCAAACCGGACTGATCCAGGCCAGAGGACGGAGAGCTGCCCGCCACTCCGTAGATCATGATTAGTTCCTCAGCTGAGAAACAGACCTGAGAGAGAAAGTAAAGTGAATTTTTGAGCACAGATTGGTCATGTGCTGAAACTGAAAAACTTGTTGGTTGGCCTAAAAAAAACATACCTTTCCTGTAAAGAAGATAAAGAAATACAGAAATGTGCTCATACACTTACTACTTTGACACGTGGTCATGGTATAACCGGGATAATGCCCTTGAACCGTCTATTATCAGGAATTAACAGACTCTGTTGGATGGTTCTGGCTGCGACAGCATCCATTAATTCCTGATAACGGTCATCTTTTCAGGTGTCTCCTCTTACATGTATATAACAAACACTGTCTTCACATTGCCATGAGGTGTCTATCTAAGTATTATGCGTTCTTGTTTTTTGCATGTTGTGAGTTAACATAAAAATCAGCTTTAATAAACAGTTCAATTCACTGAATACCCACGATTTTATTTTGTGTGTGTTGATATATATGTATACCTGATCCCAGGTGGTGTTTGTACGAGCAAGAGCGTGGTCATGATCGTGGTCATGATCGTGGTCATGATCATGATCCTGAGGTCCGATGTTAAGACTTGTCATGAGAGACTCCAGACCTATAAAAACCCACAAAATAAGCTACACTTCAGCAAGACAACTCCAAACCAGAAAAAGAAGTTGAGGAAACTTAAGTTTAAGAGCTCTAGCATTTTGATTGGAGGATCATGTATGTATCTGTGTTCCTGGGGGACATTTACCCACAACAGTGAAGTTATCTGTCCCCATTTGTTGCATGATGTAGTTCACGAAGAAGCTCTCCTCAGGCAGCGACTCTTCAGTGAAACAGCGACCTAGCAAGGCGTAATACAACACGCGACCCAAAACTGCATCCACCTCCAGCAACTGGTCAGGTGATGCTGATGCGTTGACTTCTTTCATGAGGTTATCGACTGTTACACAGATCTCGTACTGAAAAGGAGGAAGGACAAGCAGAGGGTGCATAACAAAAGAGAGTTTTGAGGACGGAAATTCTCACTCCATTAATTTAATATCTCACAGACAGAAAAACAACTGACGGCCATGTAATGAGAGATTTTTTAAGTCATGTTTTAATTTTTTTTCAGTTCCAGATGCTTAATTGTGAAGATTTTCTGCTAAGGCATTATGTGTGAGATTTTTTGCAGATTAACCAATAATGAATATAAACTTCGTTGCAGCACTTAGTTGCTGATTACAAGGTGTGTTTCCCATTTTGAGACAATCTGACAAGGATCCAAGTCACATTAAAATGTTGTCATTTATGACAATAAAAATTTGTGATATTGATTTAGTGATATTGTAGCATTTTTCTTTTATTGATGGTGGTATCTTGCTAGCCTCGCAGTTATGTGCCATGCTTGTAGTTACTCTCCTAAAACCTTATTATATGACAGGAATACAAAAAAATTAAGAAAAGTCAAAAAACCCATCTGTCAAGTAAGACTACTGCAGTCTGTTATAGTCTTGGGCTTACCTCACTGTGTAAGTGCTCATAGTGGTGATTAACTTGGTGAACCACATATTTTATTCCAACAGCATCTACGTGATCATGGCTATGCACCCTCTCCTCTCCAAGTCGGTGCTCGTGA
The DNA here is from genome assembly GCA_029814665.1 of Acanthurus lineatus. Lineage (NCBI taxonomy): Eukaryota > Metazoa > Chordata > Actinopteri > Acanthuriformes > Acanthuridae > Acanthurus > Acanthurus lineatus. Next base: position 8,519 of record JAPZDV010000644.1, on the reverse strand, counting down.
TCATGAGCATGTGCGATATCATGTAGGAAATTGTCGGTCTCCTCTCCCCATTTTCCATATTTTGTAGCATTGCACACCGTGTTGGGAGATGAAAGGTAGAGGACAGATCCGGCAGCGAGTGCAGGGAACTGAGCCACACTGACGGTGGCCGGGACCGTGTAATTACCAATCAGCTGGTGAACTGCCTCTAATAGATTACACTACACACAAGGACAGAAAAGCATTAAAACACACACAAAAAAACACACACTCTGATGTAAAAGTTACTGATCCAATACTGTCTAAATTAATTATATCAAAAAAAATTTTTTGGTTTCTAAGTTCATTTTCAAATACAAGCACAGACAAGGTTAGATTAGAAAAATGTACATTACATTTAAAGCAATCTATAATAAAAAAAGCACCCTATAATAATCATAAATATCAGCTGCTGTTATTGTCTCGTAATTAAAACAACTTCTTCCACGGTTAAAAATTAAAAAGTTGTTCTGTTAGTTTAACAATGTTTAGAAGAACAGCTATTATGCCTAAAGATGGTTATTACGCACATATTTTCCTTCTCACGTCTGGTTGTTTTTTGGCCATTTATATTTAGTTTTATTTACTCAAAAATTCAAATACCTCCTTCTGAGGTTGCTACTCTAAAAACAACTTCAATAAAAAATTAGTGGAATTTGGTTTGTTGACAGGAAATTCAGCAGCACCAGTTTTGAGAAACAGTGACTTCAGTGTGAACAGTTTTCACATTAACTACTCTTTATTTAGGAGATGTCCATATGAAAACTTTTGCTGATGGTGGGGTTCATAGATGTCACTTTTTAATACTCTGAGCTACACAAATGAAGTTTTATTAGTGTTAAAAATAATTTAAAAAAAATGTAGAAACTTGTTTTGTGACTGCAGTAACTTATTTGCCCAACAAGTGCCCGGAAAAGAAAAAGTAGAATCAACTTATTAACCATGGCGAAAATGTCAATCCAGTATTAAGGCAATTTGTGAAATAGTTACAAAATAAAATCTACAGCAATAATTATTCAGAATTTATGTACATGACCACTACAGATCTGGAGTTAATGTTGTAACAATTTTGCAACTTTTCATTTTTAAAATGAACATTGAACAAAAATCCCCAAATTTTCCCCAGCTTTCATCAAAGGGAATCCTTGTATAAATATCATGGTTATTTCACAGACTTATTCTCAATTACGATTTATTGAAAATCATGAAAATTACACAATTAAAAAAATGAAAATTACAATAAAATTAGGATTTTCTAATTAAAACTAGAACCCAGCCTGAGAAAATATGCATTTCAGTCTTTTCAGTCCTTTAGTTACATTCTGGAAAAAAATTAAATGTTAGATGTTGTGACATTTGAAAACCTTTTAAATGGCACTATTACACTTAAAATTTTCACATGGATAAATACATTTTATCAACGTAATTGTGCAGTAACTTTTGAATCTTGACCTCTCTGCAGGATCTCTCACCAGGCTCTCTAAACTGGCTGCTGAGTGAAATAAAACTTACCTTTTCACACGTCACGTTGCCGCACTGCACACGGCTCTCCAGCGTACTAAAGAGGTTGCGGAGCGACTCCTCCGTCAGATTCTGTTGCCCCGGAGACACGACGCCGACCACAGCCTGGTACGCTTCCTCCAAAGGGGAAGACCCCGACACAGAGCCGAGGAGACCCCAACAAGAAAGAACCAGCAGCACATAATGAAACATGTTGAAAGTTTCTGTGATAACCACTTTAATTAACCAACAGTGAGCTAACTTTAAAAGGAGAAGAAAAAGCGCCTAAAAACTATATAGAGGCTGTTTTTGTCTCAAGGTGCCTCTAAAGACACACTGAAATGTGAAGATCTCAGTGCAATATATGAACCTCGATAGTTTTATGGGATATGAACACTGGATTGTGATTGGCTGAGACGAGGCTTGTGCTGTCGTCTACCTGTCTATCAAAACCATAATCACCTGTACAGGGCAGAGGTCTTTATCCCACACGGCTTTTTTTTTTTTTTAATTTATGGCCATATTAAAACCTGATTATTTATTCCTCTCTGAGGCACATGTGTGGACATGTTTTCTCCCGGTATTTTCAAGTTCAAGCTCTTAATTACAATTTTTACCGTGGGTGTACAGTCCAGAGCTTTATTATTATTATCATTATTATTATTACGTTTATTAATTATGAGCATTGCTCAAGCATTGCTGTTTCTCTGTTTCCTTACATTCAGTTACACATCTAAAAAGACCTGTCCAAAAGACAACAAGCTAATGAGTGACGCCCGTTACTCACAAGAAAATACAAAACAATAAAAACATTGTCCTTCTTTAAAAAAATTCCTTTTTAAAATTTTTTGGCTTTATTTAAACAATGTATGAAAGGCAACTTGCGCTTTATGAATACTACTTACCTCTTTCTATTATTAGTTACCTATTAGAATAATATTACTCACTTATTATATGCTGCTCTGTTATGTATGTGTTTGGGTTTTCTCTGAGTGTGCAGTCTTATTGTTGATTGAATCTGACCTGAAGTTATGCTGTTTGTATGCTGTTTTTACCAGAACAAATTAATGATGATCCTATCTGACCAAATGTGTGAATTATGTGTGACTCTACCAGCTGATGTTAAACATGTTAAATTCTTTACTTTTGAAATTCACCTGAATTCGAGACACATAAAGTCACTAATTTAAACATTTTTTTCTAAGAATTTCTTTTTTTAAAAATTGTTGCACAATTGGAATACAAGAATAAAATGAATACAGGATGAGAGAGTTTGGAGTCAAAGCAAATCCTCTTTAAGGAAACTTATGGGTACGTTTTTTGGCTTGCATGCCTACTTCAAACCATTTTTAATGAATTTTTCCTTGTAAGATGTAGCATAAAAATTAAGGACACGATCCTGCCAGGTTTACATAATTTCAGACAAACAGTTTAAAAACCTCTAGATTTATGAAAATTCAAATTTTGCGTGTGACCCTCGTCTGCATCCTTTTTATATTCGTTTATCCATTTAGTCTGGTGATATAGAGACACCTTATCTCTTATCCTATAATAACACTGAGGACGGTGACGATTACCTTCATATAAAACCAGAAAGGAGATAGATTCCATTAAGTAAAAGAAATAAGTTCTTGCAATCAATACCAGACTCTTGTAAATGTTATCTGGGCTTCTTCTTGGTGACTGATTTGTGAAAGGTTATGGTTATGGCTTTAGGTTATCTGAGTGCACACGTGAGCCTAGAAAATGGACAAACAGAAGAAGCCAAAACGACTTTATGGAAAAATCAACTTGATTTTTTCTGCCTTGGTGGCGTTTTAGCAATGAAAGACGTCAAATGACATCAATGCCCTCTAACAGAGATACTGCTTAAGTAATTACTGGACTTCTCAGCCTCCGAGTAAATTAAAAAAAACCAAAACTTGTTTTAGCTTTGAAAGTGTTAAAGACAACCAGGCTGATGCAGCAGCACGGCTTCCACAATGCTAGGTTTACTCAAGCAATTAAATTAGCCTAAAGAAGTCAGGAAAACAATATTATACTTACATCAAGCTAAAAAAAAAATATTATCAGTCAAATTAATCCTGAATTTAGCTCCAGTGTTTTGTCTCGTTTTTGGCAATGAATAAGACTTAAAATACAAGTGCTAGAAGGTGGAAGAGTCTGTAAATATAGCTTTACAAAAGTAAACAACAACAACAACAACAACAACAACAACAACGAAATTAAATATCAGAATTCTACATTGGTATGACAGGTGGCAGCTAAAGTAAAGGCATTACTGCTACCTATCCTAGCAAAACAGTGAGGAGCGAAAATTATACGAGGTTCTGCATTTTCTAATCAATATCATCTGTTTTTTGAAGAGGATATCAGAATTTCATTTTAGATAGCACGATGATTGGTTATTGTCAACAACCCCATGTAGGAGTAACAAAAATCAGCTCCCGGTTGATCTCAGTTGAATAGTCTATGTTCATGATCGTAGTCCTCAGGTCTGATGTACAGACTCTTCATGAAAGACTCCGGATGCATGAAAACCAGGATAAACCACAAGCTACCGAGTGTTATCAAGAGATAATAAGGTGTCACTATGATCTGCTCTCTACCTGAGAGCTGTTTCGACATCTATTTTTGACTGGTTTGATTTTTGATAAAAAGCTTGACAAATAATTGAATTAATGCTTTGTTTTTTTTAGTTAACTTAAAAAGTATTAATAAGTTTGGAAAGTTGATTCAGTTAAGATTGTTGATGACTGTCACAAGAAATTCTTACAGTTTTTGTTCATAGTTATAAAAAACAGCATGAAACTGAATTATTGAGGAATTGTTTTGTTTTACTGAAATTAGAAAAAGAGACTTTAACAACAGAAATCAGAGCAGTGATAACTGTATAGATCGCTACAGCTAATTTATATTTTTAAACTTTTTTCTCAGATTAATGACATCAAATCTTGTTTCTCAAACTATGGCAGAACCAAACATTTCAAGAGGCAACTTTTTGTCACGTTGATGCCCCCGTGTTGTGGCTCCGTCATTGCAAAGCCGTGCGAGTTTAGTGCTGGCATCACCCAAGTACGATAAGAAATGCTGTTATCCATCATCAACAAAAATTAACACATGAACTACGCAAGAGAGCAAAGAAGAACTAAGCCATAAACTGGCTCCCTGGTTATCAAAATGTCAATTATTTGAGTCTGGATTTTCTGTGCAGTACAAAGTCGAGATGCATGATTCAGTTCATTTGTCCAATTCTTTTGCTTTTGAGCCTTCATTGCAAAAAAGTAAACTACATAATCCCTCAAGCGAATTCTGGGTCTACCCTAGGGTGTCCTAATAGTTGGAATTGCCTGAAAAACCACCAAGGGGGGGGGCTCCCTAGAAGCATCCCGTGATGCCTGAATCATCTCAGCTGACTTCTTTCAATGCAAAGGAGCAATAGCTCTACTCTGAGCTCCCCAATCAACCACCTTATGCTTAGACATCAGGTTTTTATGGCCAATCCACACTAGAAAGAAATCCAAGGTGAAAAGTGGCAATTTATCGGGGCCACGAGATCTGAATCAGAAAAGTGTATATAACTTTGATAATATATATATAATTTTATAAAATTCAATGCATACATATTTTAGGTATGTACTGTATTTTAGGTAGGCACTTTTGACATGTTTTTACTGAATTTTTAGTTGCCTTTCTAGATATGTATCACCGTTGGCAGTTTAATTAACCAAAACTGCCATCATACAACTTGTTAGCTTGATGGTGATCACTTGTGTTTTTAACTTGCAGAGAAGGTACAAATTAAAAAAGCAAAAACATTCTGTTGCTTTCTATTTTAAACAGATCATGAAGATGACTTAGTAAACTTAGATAGTTACCTTTCTAATTACAAGCTGAACTATTTTGGACAAATCTACATGGTAAATATATGTTTGGTAAAATATAAAAATATAGTTTTTTACTAAAAAATGTCTTGGGTAATGTTATAACAAAAAGCTGTAACTAAAGAAATGTTATTATAAATGCATTTCATCTGGAAACCCAAACATCCTAATTCTTAAAAAAATGTCTGAGGTTCTGTCTGAGTTCACAATGAGAAAACGCAAAATTTTTACTCATGTTTTTCAAAAATTTTTGTGAAGCCATCCATTCTCAGAATAAAAATGCAACTTTGAGCTATATATATTAAATGAAATGAGGACACTCCACCTTAAATCAAGTGTAGACACCAAATTTCTTTTTGGTTCTCAAGCTGAAATCAAATAATCAAAAAAGTAAAAATTTTGGTGTAAAATTTCTCATACAGCTTCAAACACAGTTGTACTTTTGTCTTTCTAAGCTTTTAAGGTCACTGCGTTTGTGTTCACAGGTGCACAACTGCTTAGAAGTTTGGAATCAAAAGTCTCAAAAGCCTAATGCTTTCAGGTTGCAAAAATCCTTCTCGTAAATAGTTATATTGTTTAAATAAGAATTTGCAACATCATCAGTCCATGGTAAAATAAATTAAAAGCTGAGCATAAAAATCATAGCATATTTAAACAGTAACAGGTTCCTGTGTCAGTGCGAAGTGCAAATAGTGCTTATAAACCCTAAATCAACAGGTGCGCTGCTTCAGCAAAGCTATTCTTAAAACTTGAATCAATTGAATGAATGAATAAAAAATGAGAAATATTATTTTGTCTAGAGTAAATGTATTATCTTAACATCAGCCGAAGATACTGACTGGAAAATCAAAGTTTAAGCCACATGAATCTTACCCCTGGATAAACTCTAGAAAGTCTGAGAAAAGATGAGTTCCTAAAAATTAAAAGCCAAATGCACCTTTTTGGTAAAAAATAATCCAGGGCCACTTACATTTTCAACTGACTCTAAAACAAATTAGAAATTTGTATTTTTTAAGAAAAAAAGTTACACTGAGAGGACAACAACTAATTGGAAGTTTACGGCATTAAGTATTCAAATATAGCCTATTGCAAAAAATACTTTAAATGGAGCTTTAATATAACATGTAGTGTTCCATTTAAGGCTCTACTACTTTTTCATTTCAAAATATTTGATATTAAACTGGAAAGAAAATATCAACATATCACAGATGATGCCAAACTTTTAAACAGTTGGGTGTTAAATCAAAGCCTTTTTAGTGGTTAAATTCAACGGGGTATCCCACACTTTTGAATCACTGAATTAAAAAAATCCCCACCAATTTGGAGGACAAAATAATTCAGCGAGAAACTTGCTTTAGTGTCGCTGTAATTCAGGTTCGTAACAGGTGTGCAAAGAAAATTAGAGCCAAATTATCACCTGTAACAAGCAAGTCAACCCAGTATCAATTCGTAGAATATTTACGAAATAAATCTATAGTATAAATTTCTGATTAGTTTCTTAAGAAAGTTTGTGAAAACAGTTATGAGAAAAGTTTAAATAAAAAACTGTTTATTTTTCATAATAGGAGTATTTTCGAAAGGAAAATTCATGTCATTAACATAACTCCTGTGGCCTATAGATTTGGGCCTACTTTTTTAGACGATCACTTAACCAAAATTAGGAGTTTCTCCCAAACAAAGTGCTTTTGTTAACTTAAACTAACATCGGGAGGGACGTGAACTGTTTTCTTGTGTCAAAGTCCTGAAAGTCTTGAAAGTCAGCAGTCCACCCCGCGTGGATTACAAATTAAGACCTCACATTAGGAAATCCACTTTGTCATCGTGACTGTTGTAGCCTCTGGACCTTGACCTCTCTGCAGGGTCTGTCGCCCAGCTCTCTCACTAATCTGTCTGCGGAGCGAGGCCTTAATATATCCTACCTTTCCACACGACACTTCACCGCTTTGCACACGTTTCTTCTGAGTATTAAAAAGGCTGTGAGGCGACACCCCTCTCAGACTCCACTGTCCCGGGGACTCGAAGACGAACACGGCCTGGTGCGTTTCCTCCACAGCGGAAGACCCCAAAACAATGCCGAAGAAACCCGGAAAGAATCAGCAGCGCGGAGAAAAACATCCTAAAACTTAATCACTTTTATAGACTTCTATAATGGATTATTTTAAAAGGGGAAAGTGCAGCTGTGATACAATCAGGGTTTTTCCTCGGTCACGTTGACCTGATCAGAGTTCAGCTCAGGTTGGAACCTGTGCGGTTTCACGGGATCCTGTTTCTGGATTGTGATTGGCTGCGACGTGGCTCGTGTTATCCTGAAATCATAGTCACCTGTAGAGGGCGGAGGTTATTATAGTGTTAACAAAGGTGTTTTGTACAGTTAATGAGGTCAACACAGGGTAGGTTTTTACCTCGATGACCATGTTGAAATCTGGTTACTTAATCCAGTTGTGAAGGCACATGTGCAGACATGTGTTCTACTTATAAAGTCCAACTAAAGCTGTTAGAAATGTCGTTTTTACAGCTCGTTTCGGCCAAAGTCCAAACCTTTGACATTGCTATATTTATCACTTGGTTAGTACATCATCACTACAGAGCCCAACAACCTGCAGGGCTGATTTACACTACAAGGGCACTAACTCATAGGATCCTGATTAACAAAAACCTGAAAAGAACCTCAACTTTCCCACTATGTGCTTCTTATTATAAGTTAGCCTAAACTTATTACAACAGTACTCACTGTTGCCTAGGGTGCCGTATTCATTATATTTTTTTTTTAGAATGGCAAACTGCAAACATTAATGTGGTCATCTGTGCATGAACATCTGTGACATCTGTGTGTGGGTGTGTGTGACTGTAAGAACCAGCAGGTGGTGCTGCTGCTCTGTGTAATCAGACATTAGTGAGTATGCTGCACTAAATACTATTAGTCTCAAAAATGTTGGAAAAAACAAAAAACAAAAGCCAAAAAACAAAAAACAAAAAAAAAAACAAACAGAAAACATAATAATGAATGTTTTAAGTTATGTCTAAACTTTCATTTAAATAAATAATTTTGTATTTTGGATGTTAACATATATTAGATTTTAACTGTATGATTAGGCCAAGTCAATGAATTTTTGCTGA
>JAPZDV010000643.1:0-10273 GCA_029814665.1 Acanthurus lineatus | reverse complement strand
ATAACGTCACAGTTACTTTGCTGAGTAACTAATTACTCTTACAATGAGGTAACTGAGTTACTAATTCAATTACTTTTGGGAGAAGTAATTTGTAACTGTAACTAATTACTTTTTTAAAGTAAGATGAACAACACTGATTGTTGTATGTTGATTAAGAGGTTTTCTGTGTGGATACCATCTAGTTGTTAATGAACTAACAACAGAGGCCTACCACTAGTTGCACATATTAACTAGTCAGTAGTTTATAAACTTTATTTTTTGTTCATGTTTATACATTAACATGGGCTACATTTTTATTTTTAATATCTGCATGTGAAAACATATAACCTGCCCTATTTATTTACTCTGAGTTCTCCAAATTCCTTACTAAAAATGGCCTCAGTAGCTTTTGTGAATAGGTAATAAGAGGAAACACTTAACAAGAAACTCTGAGGGTTATTCAGGAGTCCTCTTCAGGTTAAGATGGCATATTTTTTATGGCTCCTCATCAATGTACCAAACTTGGTCCTACCAATGCAGAGGAAAAGGTCCATATTCACAGAATGGGAAAGTATGAATCATTAAAGCTCAAGACTCATGTTAGTATACAACAGCATGGTGCACCTCTTCACCTATTTAATGGCACCTAAACTGATAAGTAGCAGGCCACTGCCAAAAGATCCACGACTGAGTGAAAATCTACAGAAACTTGAATGTTTCTAGGACAATCACATTTTTTAGTATATAACAGACAGATAGCAGTATGAAACATCTCAGTGTGTACTGCACAGTGCTCCTGCTGTGGCCCTTATGATGGAAAACATAGCTTAGAACTTGAGAGGAACTAAAGCCAAAATATTCCTCCCATCTTGCGTGTAAATGGTGTTTTTCAGGCTGGCTTCTAAACATTAAAATACCTTGAAACATGATTTAAGATTCAATGAATAGGTCAAAAACTTGTGTCTACTATTAAAGGTAGCAAAGAAGGTTTTTGTTGCCTTAAAAAAAAAGGGGGCCACTCCCTGTAGTTTGCATGCGGTCACCACTCTGTACATTTCAGTAACTCTGCTAAAACCCTCAAATCCATCAGTTGTTAGACTCCATCTCAGTAAAGTACTGTTGGGTAGGCAGTGCTTCCATCCTTTGACAACACTTGTGCTGAAAAACAATATTGTTGAATCTTAAAATACTTAATTTTATATTGATTTTAGAAACAATATCAAACTACAACAGAACAACGTAAATTCTAGTATTTACTTCTTTATTTTATTTTGTCTTAACAAGACATAAGGCACTTACCACCAAAATACCAAAATTTTTCCTGACTCAGTCCTGTCATTAAACTACTGCACAGCAGACTTTAACTCACTCCAAGGAACCACTTGTAACAGGATGTTGGGCATAAGCCTGTAGATGCTCACATTTAATTATTAGTACTTCCTCATACCTGGATATTTGAGTTTAAATGTTATGCTGGTAGAGAAAATTGTATATTAACCCCCAAAAAACTTAAAGTGAAAGGAAATTCATCAAATAGTCTACAGCTTTAATTGGCACTACTTTTTCGGGAAGAGAGTAGAAAGTTGTATTGACATCATCTATTGTTTAATTTTAACCTAAATTATCTACAACCAATCAATCTCAGTGCACAGGTTATTAAGTGATAAGAGTACTGGAACATTCTGGCCCAATGATCAGATTTAAACTTAAAACATCAATTATGTATGTGTTTTTTAATTTTTTTGTCTTCTTAAAGCAGTTTTAAAGATTATATTACAATGCATGCTAAGGACACCAAAAACGAGCAATTAAAGAGCCAAATAGATCTCAATAGATAACAAAACAAAGACAACCAAACAACCGAACAAAAAATTGTTCATGTAACTGATTGGAAAACAACTTTAAATATTAATGTTTTAAGCCCTGATTTAATGATTAAATGAGCTGACAGGTGAAGCAGACCTCAAGTATTCAAAAGCTTGTTCCACAGGTGGGGAGCATAAATCTAAAGACTGTTTCACCTTGCTCTGTTTCGATCATGTGCATACTGAGTAACCCTGTTGCAGTGACATGAGGGGTCTATAAGAAATGCTTTGCATCATACAAGTACATTGGCCCAAATTTATCATCTATTGTTTTTCACACAAGAAGCTGACTTCAAATGCAAAGGTAACACAGACTGACCTTTTTCATGTTACAGAGGACTGTGGCATTCAAGACACATTGCAGCTGAATGATTTTTCTTCTAATAAGACCTGTGAAAGTACTGTTACAATAATCTAACCTTTTGAAATTGACATATGAACAAGTTTTTCTGAATCTCCTTTAGACAAAAGTATTTGCTATCTATTTAAGACAATTATATTCCCCAATTTTGTAACTGTTTTTATACGGCTGTTGAAATTCAGGTCTGATTCCATAACTACACCAAGCTTTCTGACTTGATTAGTGTCTTACTGTCATATCCCATTATGTCAACTCATTGTCACTACTTCCTTTTTCCTCTCCATTTTTTTTAAACATTCCCCCAGCGTTTCCCCTTTGTATTGGTAACTTACCTCTTATCTTGTCTTGTTTCAATTCCACCTCTTGTCAGTTTTCCTGCCTGTGAGCTTGCATAAACCACCACAATGAATTGCATCTGAGCTTCACTGCCTTCCTTAGCGGAATTTAGTCTGCCTCTTCCCTCCTCTTTGTGCCGAATATTCTTTGCCTCTAACAGTTGTTGAGTCACACGTTTTGTAACCTTTGGGGTGGGCGCATTGCAGTTTCATTTAGGTTGACCAGCTTAGTCAACCTATTAGGATGAGATGGTGCACAAATAAAAGACACAACTTGAGAAACCAACAGGGATAGTCCTTTTTTTTTAGAGTGGGATTGTATGAGGTACTTATCCAGTCAGTGTATTGTCTGCAGTAGATGATGATAAGCATGCCCACAGTTTAGATAATGCAGCTGAGTTATAGATATAGTAAGCTCAGCAATAAACTGGTGTGGATGAGGAAAGCAGCCAAACATACCAGATGCAAAATAAATGGAGTGCTGCACAGTATTGGGCATTCATGGGCTATAACTTTAATATGTATAAGATTAATCATTTAATCATCATCATAAGCTACAGAGTGTCATGCACTGTTGGAGTATTACCCAGCTGCAGCCTGGGAGAAAGCTAATTAAAAAAAGAGAAAAGTAAAAGATAAACGAAAAACTGTACTATTTCATGATGATTTTTTTTTAAGTGAAACATAAACAAAAAATATCATATGTCTAGTATTGAAAAATAACTTACCTGAAATACTTTTTATGTTTTATAAAACAGTAAATAAATGATACTGTATCACTAACTTGTACTTATTCTGTACAGCTATCTTGATGTGTTGGAATTGTGCTGAGGTAAAATAAACCTGCCTTGTCTTGCCTTTGGACTATTTCCATATCAATATGCTTTTTGTATGAGTTGAAAGACAGATGGATATTAAACAAATTGTCCTGTTGGCAATTTTCCAGAGAATCTTCCAGGAAACTGCATCAACATTTTTTGGCAGTAAGTAGATAACTTATGTTTAGTGTTGTTAGTTCTTTCTTTCCTACTTCTGTCACACCAGGGGCACTTAGATCATGCTAGGGGTGTCACTGTGGCTGCAGCTGGACACTACTCCATTTTTGTGCCAAACTTTAAGTGCACATTTGCTCTTTCAACATTGACTTTGAACTTGGTTTTACAGCTACTAATCAGAGATCAAACCTAATTTTAAGGAACATAAGAAGTCACAGGGAGCCAAATTTGGATGAGGTGGGTGGGGTTGAGAATGGACTTTCTTTTTAAGTGCTTTAAGTTCAACACAGTTCCGGTCATATGGGCCAGATGCCTCAGACAGTCACAGGAGTACTTAGTATTAAAAGTCTGACCCTGGGGGTTAAATTCAAGGCGCACAACCCTCAAATGTTAAAAAAACAATAACATGCTTTTGATTGCACCCCCAATCATACATGCATTCCATGGTTTTGAAAAACGCATGCTCCACTGCTGTGAAGACCGTCTGTATGGTCAGTAGCCCCAGACTCATGCTCTTTGACATTACGTTTTGGGCCTGTTGACAGAGATCTTTTCACTCTTTGACTCAGTGCTGCTTCATTTAATAGACAGAAAATCACAATTTTACATTAATCAGTGGTCAACACAACTGTGTAAAACCAGAGCTGATGATGAATTAGCAATTAAATTCAGAGCACTTGCTGATGAAAAGGAATAGTCTTACATGTTTTTGATAGCACCTTGTATTTTAACCAACTTGAAAAAGACCCACCAATAAGATCAATATCATTCTAAGCTTGCACTGTATACAACAGAGTAATTTTAGGGCTTTACCCTGCCATCAAGAATCCCTTTCCAAAGACAATATTCATTATATCCATCTCTGCTTCCTTTATAGCCAAAAGACTCCTTTGACAAAAGCCTTGAATTTTACCTTGTGAAACAGGGAAGCTGCTGGTCTAACACTGCCTCAATATTACTATTATTTTTTTGTTAAATTTTGGGCAACAACATTAAAAAAATGTCTCAAGTATTATAAATGTTGTAGAATTAGCTGCTGATCACCAGGGCCAGGTGCTCCTGTATTTCTGCTTCTGCTTTACCCACTGAGCAGTATGGTAATTTTCTCCCAAAGTCCAAGACCAGTCTTCTCCCTGTCTGTTGCTGTCCCTCTCCAGCAGATGTCTCTGGTTGACTGATACGTCTACCGGCTGATGTTGTGGACTGTCTAACACCTTAACCTCCTCTTTAGCACCCAAGGCTTCAGCATCTATGACTAAATGCATTTTTGTGCTGTCCATGGAGGCCTTCTTGGATGCAGATGGAGGTGGAAGTGAAAAAGGCGGGGACCTGGACATAACAGCACAGTGTTACTGGTTGGAAGAGTAAGGAAGAAGGTAAAGGGTAAATGCTGGCTATAAATTTGGACAAGAATTAACCTTGAAACATACTTGCAGAGAGCAGTTCAACATCTTGAAGCAAAATGTTTTTTAATGGTTTTGATCTGCCAGTTACAGATAAGTTTGGCCTGGTTTTGGCAACTACAAGTGTTTGTCCAAGGGATATCACATTTAGTCATCCCTTTTTGTGGCCAAAACTAATATCAACATGTATTAGTATTATTATTATTTCTAAAATTGTAGCCATTACTGAGCCAATCATGTGTGCTTGTAAGATGTTATAATAGTTACACTACAGTACTTCTCTGCCTCACTTTTTGTTATATGTCAGACAAAAGCTCAAAGGTCAATTGAAGTTGAACATGCTTGTCCAGGCTGAACAGATGAAACTAGCTGGGTGTCATCCAGAAAGTTGTGTGGCTCATGCTTCTGACTGACTAATATTTATACAGAAGATTAAATGCACACACAAAATTCTACATACATGGTGAGCCACTGAACCTCCTCATTTTTTCTTTCATACCTGTTAACCTCCATGTTTAGGACCAATTAACTGTCCAAGTGTCTAAAGCAGTAGTATAAATACCGGCTTTGTGGTGTGTGAATATTGGCCAACCTTTGTGTGTCTGTGTATCCCAGTAAGAATGACTGATCCCTCACTGGTCTCACACCTGAGGAGGCACAAGTACTAAGATATCAGAAAGGAAAGTAGAGCTGCCTGGCTGCACAACATCTGAGTTTAGTAATTAAATTAGTTTTAGTTTAGAGTTTAGGTTTTTTTCAAATTTCTATTTAAAGGAAAAATTAGATCACTTCACTTTGAGGAAAAAGACAAACAAAAAAACAACACTGACTTTTAAGCTGACACTGTTGAAAGTTAATAATGGCTTTGTTTTTTTATTCACAGAACACTATCCCTTTAAATAAATTCCAACAGATGACTTCAGTTGATGCTTAAGCTTCTTAATGACCATAAAAATAAAAGTATGAAAAAATAATTCTAAAAATAAATAAATAATGACCATTAGATTTAGGTTGGACTTAAAGGTCGTGAGCTTCATGCAGTCAATGGTCACATTTTAGAAAAAAAAAGAGCATTTAAATTTCTTCTTTCATCGTTTAAAAGAAAACAAACTTGAACTTTTTGTGCAACCCTGCCCTGCACAAGGATGTATAAAATGCCTCTTACCTTGTACCTTCACCTCGAGGTTTTTTCAACTTAAGATCTAGTCACTTATATTTTCATATCAACTACATCTCACAGTCAGATGTCATACATAGTTACTTTTTATGTGACTCATTAGGTAGCACTGATAAGTGGCACCTCATGAGAAACGTGAGATGCCATTAAAATCTTAGACTAGGTTATAACTTGGTTTTGAGTTTAAAATTATTGTGTCACCTCAATATGTTCCTCCCAACAGATAACGACTAAGCTGTCACATTATAAAGACTTAAAAAGATTTGATTTGGACAATTCAAGAATTTTTTGTGCTTTTCATCACCTATTCTCACTTTTCTTAACCATTCTTGTCTTCAGTCTTTTAGGTAAAATTTAAGCTGTGTACTGTATAGTCATTTCAATATCTCTAGATGATATAAGAACAGAAAGGAATTTGAAAAACAAGATGAAAAACACCTGATTGTATAGGTGACCACAGTATACAGTACTCTTTAGTTATTCATACAATACATAAAATCCTTCATTTTTTTCAATTTTATATTCTAAAATTACATTGATTTTAAGACTGTTTTTAGTCAAGATATAAAAATTGAGAATTGGAAGGACCCCTGACAAAACAATTTTAGCCATTTAATGTTAAAACAATGAGACCAGTTTAACAGGGTCTGTCCTTCCAATATGATTTATAGAGGCAGTAAAACTCCAACTTATGGGTCTAACAATGTTATGAACTGTTGTAAACATCATTGCTAAACCTTACCTGATAAGTGTCTGTCCAGCTGTTGAACAGCTTTGCTGTCCATGTGTCGACTGAAGAGGCTGCATTTGGCAATTAGGCCCTGTTGGCTACCAGAGAAACATCAACAACAAGCAAGGAGGATGTAAAGAAAATCAAAAACGTACAGAATAGGGTGGGATGGGAGGGGTGTGAGGGGTGTGCGGGGTGGGGGGGTGGGGGGCAGGAGTACAAGAGGAGATGAAAGCGCAAGCAAAAGGACAGTTAGGAGAGACAACAGTAACATAAAAGGAACAAAGGGGAAAAAACATTTTAAAAATATGAGTAAAAACAAAGTATAATGAAACAGAATGTGGATAAAAATGGATGTATGGTATATAAACAAATTCAAATGCATAAAAAATAAGAGGTCATAAAATAAAAGTTAGACTTCAGAATAAAAAAGTGCAGCTTTATCTTATACAAGTAGCTTGTTTGGTTAACACTTACTCGTATGAGAGAGTTTTATCACAAAAGGAAGTCTCACATATTAAGCTTTGTGCAGATCATTTAATGAGTTCTACAAAATTGTAGGCATATATGACAAAGCCATTAGGCTTCCCTCAGCTGGGTAGATAACTACATTTTAAAAAGGTTCAACAGAGCAGAACAGACTCTCCTTTTTCATGTCACAGAAACAGACTATGTATCTAGCTAAGACACCACTTCCATTCCTTTAAAAGAGGCAATGGTGCCAGTCTGATGTTAGTCAATGGAAACCCAGCTGAGATCTATTTAGGGAACTATTGAAGTATCATCAGATGACGGGGTCAGTGATAAGAAGAGACAGATGGTACAGAATTAATCAAAAGGGTAAAAAGAATACAAATTGGATGGAATGGGTAAAAAGGGGAGGGGAAAACAGGAGAAAGAGACTGTTTAGAAAGCAATGATCAAACATGACAAATAAAATGGGAAGAAGCTAGGATAGCCACTATATACTTAACAAAGTTAGTGGATATGCCAATGTATCATGTCATGACTAAATTGGTCAAGTGAGTGATTTGGTTTGTTTCTGAAACAAAATTAGATTTTTCAAATTCAGGATTTTTTTGAGGTTAAAGAAGTGGGTGTCCTTTTTAAGATTTGTATGATTTGTGTTTGTATGCTGTCTGAATTACTGAAAGGTGTCCTGCAGAGATGCACCTTTTTGTTTTAAAATAAGGTCCTTCTTACTAAGCTGGAAACAAACAATATGCAATACTTGCCAAATCCACCCAACTTCACTAACCAAAAAACAATAAATATGTAAATAAATGACACAAATAAAATTAAAAAATATATAAATTATAAGCACACCTCATTTAAATACATATAAACACAGCAGAAAATAGTTAAAACACATCAAAACCACCTTGGCAAGTACACAGACTTAGTAAAAACTTGGGAAAAAAATAAACCCTCAGTCTGCTGAGCTTTAGATTATTTAACTTGAATCAATAAATTACATGATAATGAACTGGCATATAAATCTGATATTCATGGTGCTCTTTTCAGCACCAATTTAAGTGATTTAGGGGTCAATCACTGATCACCGACCAAAGTGTAGTATGTTTAATTTATAATCAGCATTTCTTGTTAGTTAGAGGTGGCATTATAAATACAAAATTGTCTCGTTGGGCCTTTTGTAAGTGTGGGTGACCCGAGTCTGCCTGGTGTGTCCCACACCCTTGGCACTAAGTGGACCCCTGTTGGCAGATTGCTGTAGGTGACAAATGATCACTCTGATCAGCAGTTCAGCCAGTGGATCAGTGCACGAGAAGAGAAACGGAAGTAATGAAAGAAAAGAATGACGTAGTCGTGAAGGGGACACTTATCCTTTCTTCTTCCACAAGAAGAAGTTCAGGGGCTGACAACGCCAGTATGAGTTCAGCTATATTTTCCTGTCGGTAGTGTGGAGAAGCAAGACTAGTCAAAAGCAGAATGAAAACAGCATGGACTTTGTTTTTCCACAGTCTTCTGGTTTCCCTTTTTCGAACTGCAAATACAGACTACCACAGCCTGCTGGTAGATTCTCCCCATTTGCCCTCACTACAGCAGCCAAGGCAGAGGGGAGGAATGTTTATGTTCTAATACCCAGCAGGTTCCTTAATGTTGATCTTTACCTTATTTGGACATGTAGTGAAGGACTGGTGACGTAAGAGGACACAAAGACTTAAATACACCTTACACACAGGACAGCCTCAGATATGTGGTGATGAACTGATGTCCTGTACTGATCTCATTGACATAAGGTTCTACAATGAATTCTCTATTGACCTCTTCATTCCTCCAGCTCATCTTTGTCCAGATTTTAAACCACAATTAGTATCAAGCCCAGGGGCACCCTTATCTGGTATATAACCTTGATCTCTAAGAAAAAAACAGACCATCAATTGAGAAGAGTAGCAGCCTCTACAAATAATTTAACTGCAAGTAAAGAGTAAATCCACACTACTTATAAAGCCTCTTGAACATCCAGACCACACAAATGTAGCATTATGTAGCATGTTATTATACTGCTACATTATATTTCACTGTAGCACAGGGTATGGTAACGGCACATTGTTACAAATAGTTGTTAGAGAATGCCAGATGGTAAGGCAGGATGAAACCTGAATCTGTCAAGAATTGTGCTACGCAACTTAAGCTTCAAGATTTTTAGCCTTTGCCTGAGTCTACAGCAAATGATAACTTGTTTACGTATATAGGGGAGAAAGAACAGGGGATAAAAAGAGGACAAGATAAAAAAAAACCCTGAGGCAGGTTTTGAAAAATGTGTGGCACTTCGCAAATTTAACAGATCACAAAAGCTGTTTTTATATTTAATTGTTAAGTATTTAAACCAGAATGTTGGAAAAAAGATTTAAAAAATTACAGATGCTGTAAGCAAAAGGACTCCAATGCAGAACATTAGGTAAAAAGAGAGAGCAATAAGTGGGGAAAAAGAGGGAAATCAAATAATTAAGAAAAAAAAAATCAAATATGTTCTCACTCATCTAGTGGCTAGCAAGAGCTTTTATAGTACATGCTCGCCAACACGAACGTGGCTTTTAGGAGGCCACAGTGGATATTTTGGTTAAAAACACTGTTGACATCACCATTTTGAGTCATATTGGACTGCTGAGTCTTCTTATGATGACACCACATGAGCAGGATGGAGGCATGTTATGTTTTTCTTTAGTTTTTTTTCTATTTCAGTATCTATTTTCTATTTCTATTTCAGTCTGTGTTTACTGTGGCTTCCACTGTATCAGCATGGCATGGAATTCTTTCCCTTGGTGAAACCCCAGAAGGGCTATGTGGATTAGAAAATGTCACCAGAGCCAACCCAGAGTTGGGACCAGGAAGCAGAGTTGTAGTCTTACACACCTCTCTGCGCTTCCATTAGAGCAGCTACCCACCCACAACCCCATAGAAAC
>JAPZDV010000642.1:0-10275 GCA_029814665.1 Acanthurus lineatus | reverse complement strand
TGCCCAGTTTCTTTCTACTAAACTTCAGAAAGGGAATAAAAATGAGTGGGGGAGTTGCAGTGCAAGTAATAAGAGTAAGGTAATGACAAAACATGTACACAGTTGTTTTGTGCAATATGGGTTCATGTAGTTATGCGAGGTACATCAACTCGTGCGTTTTTATAGTAAGTAGATAATTTTGTTTTGACTCGGTCATTTTATAAATAGCTCCCAAGCTGAAAAAGTGTGTTCACACCTGCTTTACACCAAAAATATGCATGTTATTCAAGAGACAGTTGCAGATGGACGCGATCAGGTGAGAGATATCACGTGAGAGCGACAGGTTTCTTGTTAAGGTTTTTTTTTCCCCTAACTGAGACAAAAACTGACAAATTCGTTGTAATTATTGAGTACTTTTCATTGATTGATTGCTATGTGATTTGTTGATATCTGCTCTGTCTGATCGGGTCCTGTCAGGTTTGACCACGACGACAGCAGGTCTCCTCGTACGATCCCTATGGCTAAGTGCCTCTGCAAGGGCTGCATCATCAACCGGGTTCACAACTTGAGCTACAACTCTGTGCCCGTGTTAGCTCCGATGATGGTCCTGAGGAGGACTCGGTGTCCAGATGACCCCAACAAATATCTGGTGACAAAAGAGTATATCAAAATCCCTGTTGCCTGCACGTGTGTTGTGCCAAATTACACAAATTAATCACAGCTGCAGTTTAAACATATGCTAACAGTGGTGCTGATCTTTATTTAGCTTTATTAACCAAGTTAGCCATGACAACACAGTCCATCTTCGAGCTAAGTTACCTCTCTTCTATGGGTTCTCTGCAATATCATTACTGGAGTTTTTGTTTTGTTTTGTTTTGTTTTTTTTAACCACAGTCTTGTGTTTGTTTATGGCAGAGCAGAACTTTCTCTCAGTCATTGGTTTTAGGAATGTTTAAAATCAGTGTTAAACTGGCTCCTTAGATAGAAAACTGTAATTTCAGGCTTCATTTCCAATGATAAGAAAAATCGTAATCACATATTGAATTAGCCTAAACAAGTATGGTTTATTTTAGGTTTAATGAACTGCGATGTCATTCAGACAGCCCACCAGTTTGGTTCAGAGTGAAATATTTCTTCAACAATGAGAAAGAATCTAGATTTCATCACCAGTCCAAATTTGACTAAAATCCTGCGAAACTAATGACCATCTCATCATCCCCGGTTGCATTTGAGCAATTAAACTAAAACTGTTAACACTGTAAACATTATTTCTAAAAACAGTCAGCATCTCCTCCTTGTTGTACAGCATGTGTATGCTAGCATTAGCATTTAGCTCAAATTGTGCAGGGCCTCAGAGCTGATAGCATGGCTGAGGGCTCTCTCAGTGAGAGATCGTTTCATTCACAGAGAGACAGGTGAGCAGTAACTAGACAGGAAATGATGTCAGGATGTAGTCTCACAGAAGCATTTAATAAAGTTTATTAGGTGTAGCCATTTACTCTGAAACACTACACTGCTTTTATGCACTTCTATGAAGTTACAAAAGCACTAAAGGCAGAATAAATATCGAAAGTAATAATCATATGATGTTCAGATGACTCAGTTAGAAGATTTACTTGATGTTAGAAAAGTCAAATTACTGTTTTATACAAAAAAGAACTTTCAAAGTACATGTAAATATGTGAGTCCAACTGAAACCATTCTAGGTCAGTTATCAGTTATTCTATTGATTAATGAGATCAAACATTCAGTCTAAAAGTCTCAGTGTTTAGAAAGGTCTTGAAATAAACAAAGCTGTTTATTTCTGCAGTGTTATAGACCCACGAGACTTGATAGCAGTATTGATAAGCTCCAATATCATTAATTTTTGGTTTTTGAAAAAATGCCAGATCGGGTCATATTAGAACAAGGTTCCTAAACTTGATCATTGGGAAAAAGGGAGGGTAGGGGGCATCTAAAGCCTGGGCTGTAGGCTGAGGTCAGTTAAAACTCTGACAATATAGCCTAACTACTCATTGTTGGAGAGTCTACACTTAAAAGAGGTCAAATATGGGTCAGAATCGACCTATTTTAAATCATAAAACAAAGGATAACTGGATAAAAAGACTGGTTTTCATAACTCACATGTACATGCTTACTGTGTTTGGCGCCCCTCTTTGCCCAGTGTTTCATATATGCTGCATATGTTGCATACCCCCTTTTGCACAACTGTCTAAAACTCAGCGCTCATGGACATTAGGTCCTATTTGTTTAAAAGCACAAATAAATTTAAAGAAAAATGTCAGTTGTTATATGCAGAGTTGTCACTCTGCATATAAAACAAAAAACTGTTGCCTTTACATTTGGATAGAGCCAGGCTAGTTGTTTCTTAACTCATCAGTCCTTATGCTAGGCTAGGCCAAGCTAAGCTAAACTTAGCATTTCTGTAGCTTTACATTTGGCCTACAGACATGACAGTGATGTGAGGGAGTCAATCTTTGCATTTAAAACAGGACAGTATTTGGCACAAGCACAGTACAAACAAGTTGTAATACTTGTAAGTGAAGTCTCAACCTCTATTGAGGGTCACCAAAGCTTCATGGAGGGGTCAGGGGTTAAGGGGTGTTAATCCCCCCTTTTTATTTTAAACTACAGTTTTATTTTAATATACAGTAAGCTGAGATCTCAGCAATGCATTCATTCATGTGAAGAAAACTAAAATCAAGCTGTTTGCAGAATCTTCACTCTCTGCTAAACAGTCTCCTGTTAAAACAACATAAAAGTTTAAAGAACCACGGCGAGGCAAAAAAGAGATAAAAATCTGTTTTTAAAAAAAAGCCAGTTAAATATGCAAGATTTTTGATAAATATGACATAAAGGAGGAAGTGCTCTGCTCAGAATTCATCCAGTTTAATGAATTTAGTATTTTGGACACTTTACACTTAGTTAGGTGCTCTGCTCTTTTATTATTATGAACTGAATATAGCATTAAAAAAATCCATTACATGTGTCACATAGTCAGGGGTCGTCTGATCACTCAGTGATAGATAAGGGATATTTAAAGGGTAAGGTTTTGAATCTACCTTAAAACACATTTTTGGTGAATAAAACACTAAAGCTCAACATGTACTACTGGAGCTTGTTAAGTTTAGTACCATGTTTTTCATGGCGTAATATGAATTAAAGTAA
Source organism: Acanthurus lineatus (assembly GCA_029814665.1). Classification (NCBI taxonomy): domain Eukaryota; kingdom Metazoa; phylum Chordata; class Actinopteri; order Acanthuriformes; family Acanthuridae; genus Acanthurus; species Acanthurus lineatus. The sequence goes on along the minus strand of JAPZDV010000642.1, from coordinate 7,128 downwards.
ATGTAAGGATTCTTACAGTACATGTTTGTCCTCCCTGTAAGGACTTCTTAAGATGTTTTGTATTTATAAAGTATTTTTTACTGTGATTGAATGTAATGTAGATTTGATCACAGTGAAGGGAAGAATGAATTATGTTGTGTTTGTTTTAAAACTCATTTACTGTGAATGATGACCTCTACTGGATACAAGATGTAAAGACATCTCTACAGGTTAAAATGTGACTAATTTATCAACCTGTTTAGATCTAAAATTATATACTTTTTTATAGATTTTTTAAAGTTTTTTTTGCACTGATGAACATTTTGTTTGTTTTGTTTGTAGATTTTGGTCCTGAGGCATAAACTTTTAAGGGATAAATTCACTGTAACAGTTAAATGTTGAATCCCTCTCAGATTAATGCCCCTTTATTGACCCAGTGACATGTTTTCATGTTTTTACTATTGTGTGAACACATACAATTGTCTCCTGTGCTGTTGCTCATCTGAAATATTTATCTCTGTTCATGTTCTTCTTCATTTTTCAACTACACACTTTGTATTTACCAAAAATAAAAGGGTTTCTTTGAGTCAATGGTCCTGTTGTGTCTTTCACACAGCCAAGCAATTACACTTTATTCTCATTTAATTTAAAAATACAATCAGAAATCAGTGTGACTTAGTAATTATAGCTATATAAATACTTGTTTGTTATGATAGATAGATTATTTCCAAAATATTGATAGATTTATAGATACATGAAAAGTTAATATTAAATTTTGTATTTTATTATTTTTGTTAAAGGGTGCTTAAAGTGTTTGCATAGCTACCATAATGACTGTCACTGTGGAAGTAAAGAGCTGTGGACTTTGATTAATTTAGCCTACATCTGTTAACATCTGGCACCATAAACCGATTCACCCAAATACACTCTTGTGCTTTCTCTTTGCAGTGTACTCACGTATGTACTGACAACTATCTGTGAATTTACTGAGACTTGAAGAAAATTTAGAAAGGTGATGATTTTCAACCAAATTTTTGATGTATAGACGAACCCGGTGACCAGTTTGTGGATGGTGATCTTAATGTAAACTGCTACAGATATTAGACATTTGTTTCAGCAGCTGGCAGGAAAGAATATGGAAATAGAGGAATACTGGACTGTTTGAACATTTCAAGTGAAGTAACAGTGCTGTGTAATGTTTATGTACTGCTAACAGTAGCAACAAACATACTGTAACTAACGTCAGTAATGATGGGTTTTAACTGTTGTCATGGGAAAAAAGTCCTTTCTGTTAATATTCTTCTGGCAAACGTCGTAGTCCTCACCAAAAGTGTTGAAGGCACTCTTCATGAAGTAGAGGTTTGTGTATTTCTGCCTCTTTTTGAAAAAAAAGTTTTCAATTACTGTTGAAGCAGCTGAAAACTGCACTGGTTCTTCCCAATTTCTGAGATATTGTCAAAACTGCTGTTGCAAATAAAGTAGAAAAAGGTTATGTTTCAAAAGAGTGCACTGCATACTGTAGACACCACTGCAGTAATGGTGACTACTCAACTCCCGGTATCCCCGGATTCGTCTATGGAGTGTTTTTTTTCTATGTTTTCACTGCAGATTTATAGACTTTCCTCCATGATGAACGTTGGAGGAAGATAAGACCTGACATTGTGCTGGCTGTTTTTCTTTACATTCAGAAATAGTCACAAAATGTAATCAGTAGATTCATGTACATGAGCTTCATCATATTTTTGAAACAAAGAAAAATTAAAAATGTCCCCTAACCTCACGTCCATCCTCGAATGTTATAAATGCCCTTTATCATTTGGCCATTAAAGGCAGGCATAAAGTAAAAGCATCAAATGTCCTGAATAAAACGTGAAATTCTGACCCACTAATATGAACCTTACAGATTAAACAACGAAATTTCGTGAGACAGTTCATCTAGACCACATTACAAAGGAATTACACTTGTGCTTCATAAAGAAAGACAAAACAAACAAACAGACAATTAATTTAAAATAGGATGATAATAAAACCCCCATGGTCCTAATTAAACAATAAGATTAGAGGCTAAAAAAGGGAAAAATTGGCAAATGAATGAATGTAAAAAAAAAGATAACTAAAAGAAATCTTGAAAATTTTAATGGAAATAATAGTAACATAAATGAAAACAGAATACAGAAAATTAACAACACAAGATAAAAACACAACACAACTTCAACAATTTGAGAGAGGTGCTGCAGTGCAAAGCGACAAGAGTTTGAGGCCTGAAAGAAATTTACATTCAAATTCTGCCTTTTTAAATAAAGTGGCTGTTTTATATTCTGTACAGTAACAGACACATTATACCTGCCTTTAACAACACAAATAACATTAACAAAGAATTTTAAACAGACACTTTTTTACAACAACCTATTTGTCAGATATTTTTTACCTACACACACACACAAAACTTCAATTTAAGCTGAATTAAGTCAGTTTATAACATTACTAAACTGCAGTGTACAAAATGTCCACCAGGTGTCTCTATTTGAAAACAGTATGACTCAGCCTGAAACCCATATTCATCTCAGCTGGTTTTCATCTGAATGATTCATAATCTGTCCACAAAATAATCGTAACTCCAAAAACACACATTCATTTATTCTTCTGATCTTCATTATTAATTGATTTCTTTGTTATTAGTTGCCTCTCAGCTAAATCACACATTACAAGAGAAGATATTGATGTTTAATGTTGAAGTTATCAGAAATTATTAGAAGTCAGTTATGTTTTATTTATCTGCTGATCGAATATAAAAACACAGTGTGGTGATGGCTTGTTTTTTTAAATGTCTCTATGAGACTCCTGTTTTTCTGTATTAATCTCACAGAAAACCTGAATTATACATCTTCCTTTTTTATGCATAAAAACATGAATAACATAATCAAACATTATACAGAGACGTAACAGACACAAGAAGACTGTGCCTTTACTACTTTTCTCATAACTTAAACTTAAAACATCATTAGATCATCTAGAATGTGTTTACACAGGAAAAGACACGAAAGGTCAATCCGGGACAAAGCAGAGCAGGAACAGTTCACGTGCTGTTCATTTCTCTAACTGGTTTTTGGATCCTGAAGAACTCCCTGTCTTAACTATGTCTGGCTCAAAATCAACTCCAGTGAAATAAACTTTGATCACAAGCATAAACATGTCTGTTGACATTGCTTTGATTTCCACTCAAACCTTCGTACTCCTGAGGTCCGTAGAGATGATCTCTGAGCTGTGGTCAGACTGAAGCAGTGAGGCCACAAGCTGAAACATGCTGCTCTGGTAAAAAGCTGCTCTTTATACCAAAAGCCTCTCCGGAGCTTTGGCCTGCTTCCCTCCCCTCCGTGCTTCTACAGTTCGTACTGTAAATGATCTGATAAATCACCTGTCTCAGCTGAAACACTAAACAAGAACACAGAGACAAGGCAGCGCTCTGATAGCATCATGACAGAGAGAATTAACTTTTATTTTCTGGTGATATTTGTCCTGTTGCAGGGCAGCAGAGCAGATTTTCCCAGAATGCTTTGACCTGTCTGAACACGTCTTTCTGTCTACACAGCAGTGACAGCAGTGTTTCTCCACTGTTTATCAAACATGTGGAGGTAATGGTCGTAATCTTTACTTCCCCAGGTATTCAACATGTGGCTAACATGCTTCAGGTTTTTCATTCTGTAAGGCAAACTGTTTCCTTCTCGTGGAATCAGACATTATTCATTTAATTGCTCCTTTCACTTCCTGTATCTTGTTTTTTTTTTAAGTAAAAAGTTTAATATTTTGCTGTGCCTCCATTCAGCAAACACACCACAAACTGTGGGATGGATGTTTCCTTCAAAATAATGTGAGTGAGTTTGTAGTTGCTACATAATCTATAAAAAAAAAAACTTTTTTATTTCAGCTTTCTCTCTATTGTTTCATAAAAATAGAATAAATTAAACAAAAAGAGCTTTAAATGTATTTACTCTCATATCATTTATTCACCAATCCATCAGCAGTATGGACCTGGTTTTTTAAAGTCCTTCCAGTTGCTCACACGATCAGTGTCTTCATATGTCGTGGTGGCTATCAGCCTGGAGTACGCACAGCGGCTGTATGGCACAGGAAAGACGTTAAAATAACTCCCGCCAGGAGGGTCTGTGGGAAGGATGCCCAAGTGCTGCATACACAACCCCAAGTACACATCTTCAAGGTAAAGAGCTTTAACATGTCTGGATGCCTCCACCAGCTTCTTAGGGAGGTCCAGAGACAAAACGTAGCCCAGACCCAAAGCATAACGTGGGTACCGTGATCGAGGATAGACCCTGAAAGGTACGTACCACTTGGATGTCTGATCCCTCCGGACTACAGCTCCTCTCTCCACAAGTCCGGTCATGTAGTTTGACTTTGGGGCGCTGAGCAACATGTGGATGAGTTTGGGCAGATTCAGAAACATGTCTGAATCGATCTTCATGGCATAAGAGGCGTCGGAGCAGTGGGAGTCCAGCCACTCCAGTATCACCATTGTCTTGATGGTCAGGTTCTTGTAGCAGTCCACGAAGTTGCTCTGGATCAGGTCTCGATGCTCTTTGCTCTCCTGCAGCAGCTGCTCTTGGAGCTGCTCTGCTCCTTCTCCAGTTTGAAGCCCCAGCAGGAAGAGCAGCTTCACCACTTTGCCCAACAGCAGGTCTTCACCTCCCCAGGTGCTACGGACGATGTCACGATCGGCCCGGTTGTGGGGCGCCACAGGAACCATCAGGACCAGGAAAGGCTTGTGCTGCTCACATTTCTGTGGCTCGTTTATAATGAAGTGGTACTCATAGGGGTATTCCACTAGGTATGGTCCTGGGGATTTGTAAGGAACCGGTTTTTGTGGCAGAGACGCCACTGAACTGTTCTCATTGAGAAGAGACACAGGCCAGCGACTGGTAATATTAAATCCAGCTGAGTCGATCTTGTCGTTAGAGATTACCTTTGGTTTTTTAAATAAATCCCACTTTTTTATTACATCATTTTGGAGCCAGTCAGGTGCCACTTTCTTGGTGTTGTAAAAGAGAAAAATTACTCCCAGCAGCAGAATAACAAGGAGGCAGTGTCGCCTCGACCACTTACACCCTCTCCTGCTCTTTTTCAGCTTCCCAACATCCACTGTTCCCTGGCTGAGAGGAAAAGAAGTCAAATCTGGAATCTGTATTTTTGCTTTCATAAGTATTTCATAAGATGTCATGGAAATGCTCTTTACAGGTGCAGGCTTTACAGGTACAAGAACTGATTTACATACAAATCATGAAACGCTCTCATGTTCTAGCTCTGTTTATTAAAAATATTGAATGGTTTAACTTCTTGCTCTCAGTGCCACCTGACAGAAAAGCCTCATGAATGCAGGTAATAAAAACTGTGAAGCTTACATACCTTTGTGTTCCCTCAGCCAATCCACTTTCCAGCATGTTGCCCCTCTGTGCTCTATAGATGTGGGATGTCGTCTTTTTACATATGCAGCAGAGAAAAAATTACAGGCTGCTCCACTGAAAAAGTCATGACAGGACTTGACATTTGGCTGCAGTGAGGTGTGAGTCTTAAAGGTCTGCAACGACAAACTGGACCAGTGGAGAACATTAAGATCATTTCCCAAACCCGATTTCTGTATCCTGCCATTTCTGTAACAAACTGTGCCACTTTTTTGCCTCAGGTTTTGTGGATCTGCCAAATGACCATGGCACTGTCTGTGTTTCACTCTTTACCTGAAGGGGAGCCACACCTGTGTTTGCTCCACCCCTCAGTTTGTCTGTGTTTCTGCCTCCGAGCTGAAGAAAAGCTTGAAACCAGGCTGAAGCTTTTGAAGCTTTGCCCTCACCAGCTGACGTCCTCCTCCAGTATCACAGACTATCACAGTTACTGTGTGTGTGTTGAAAGAGAAGTGTGTGGGTTATTAAGTCACACACACTTCTCTTTAACTGGACCGTGAGAATTGGAGTTATGTATTTTTTATTTATATGTGTATTTTTTATGTTATGGCCAGTTTGTGTGCTTACTAAATCTGCCATAACAAATGATAAGAAAGAACTGCGGTGATTTAAGGAAGTTAAACTGTTAACGAATGATCTGGAAAATGTAAAAGTATTCATAATGCAGAGTGACTCCTGTCAGGGTTAATATGTATTTAGATTTTGTCACTTATTTGTTCATGTGTAAACAGTATTTTGATGCCCTCTAGTGTTTTAGAGGACAGAAGTCCTTCATTCATTCACATCAGTGCTGCAGTCAGTGCCGATGTTTCATACTTTTTTTAAAAGACAAATATATTTAATTGGGTGAAAATGGCTCAACAAACATTCTGACCCTTGTGAGATCAATTTTGACAAAGTTAGCAACTTGGAACTTCTGTGCATCATGAAATGTATTTAAAAAAAGAAAGACAGAGAGGTATTTCCCTGTCATCAGAGGTTTTGGCCCTTCAGCCGTCTCCTTTTCAAATGAACCCTGATCAGGACTCATCATCCACCGGACTTCACTCTGTTTTACGAACTTTTGACTCTCTGTTTTTTAATTGTTCCACAGTGATTCAGACTTGTGCTTTTGTTATCTGTAGAGGAATCTCAGATGACAGAAAACACATCACAGCCATAAGAGTTGAATTTATAATCAACGAGTTAATAATCGTAGAGTTTTATTCACTAAATACAAGGTATTACGGGTATGAAAGTTACTTTCAACTGAAATACATCAGTTAAAAAAAAAAATTAATTGTAAATTTGTGGGCATGTACATACGTTTTGTATTCATGTTTTATCAAATTTCCCTCTGTGGTTTCATGCAGAGGTGGAAAAGCTTTTTCATACAACAAAATCAGGTGACAGTAATAAAGAAAATTAAACAGTAAATTTCTTCAAGTCTGTCTTTGGCTGTCACGTCTTTCTCAACTGACAGTATGGACGTGGTTTTTTAAAGTCCTTCCAGTTTTTCACGCGATCAGCGTTTTTATGTGTTGTGGTGGCTATCAGCCGGGAGTACGCACAGCGGCTGTATGGCACAGGAGAGACGTTAAAGTATCTCCAGTTTGGAGGGTCTATGGGAAGGATGCCCAAGTGCTGCATACACAACCCCAAGTACACATCTTCAAGGTAAAGAGCTTTAACATGTCTGGAT
>JAPZDV010000641.1:0-10275 GCA_029814665.1 Acanthurus lineatus | reverse complement strand
ATTACAATCATTTCTTAAACCACGCTGGAAAACCTTATGAATGTTTCTAGTTTGCAAATGTTCTTGATTTAATTGGACTTCAGGGAATTTTTATTATCCAAAGGTCTTTTTGAAGGTTTGAAGGGGCTGAGACACAGTTTCTGTATTGTTTATTGTTTTTTTTTACTTTAGTGATATCTGTGATGGTTAATGATTTTTTATGTAATTTATCTTATTTGTTATTCACATTTTGAGTCTGCGGTGGACATTTAAGTACACAGACGCTGAAGAACCTCAGCTGGTCTGAAAAACTTGACTCTGATGAAAACTTTTTGTAACATAAAACTACAAAAATGTGCTCATTGTTTTAACACTGAGATTTAATAATACTTTCCCATATTTTAATATTTAAAGAGTATGTGTTTTAATCAAAACAACAGTATGTTGAAGGTTTGATATTCTGTTTTGAACCGAGTCACACATTAAGAACTCTTTAACTTTTCAAAAAATTAAGTGATAAAATACTTTCTGTCAAACACATCATGCATTTTAGTTCTACTGACTGTTATTGCTTCTAGTTTCTCTGTCAGAGTTTCTCAGATTTACATTTATTGCCATTTTGAGATGTACTTGTCATTGCAACTCTGTAATTGTAACAGCCAAAGGCAGCCGACATTTGATCAGTTAACTTTTTTTAATTGAGTGAAAGAATCATATTAATATTTTGCATTTTTTCTTAAGAATTGAAATCTTGTAAAATTTGATCTTTATCTTTAACTATGATTATTAAAACTTTTCAGTATAAATGTACTGTGTTCTGTACATTTAGTTCAATTTTTTCATCAATCAGACTTTCATCTTGAACATTTTAAAAACTATAAAAACGGATGTAGAATAATCCTTGAACATCAGTTACTCACTGGCCTCAACAGCTACTTTGACTCCTTTCCCGAAGATTATTTTCCAGGCTGCTGCTCCAGAACCAGTCACACAGTGTTTCTGCTCAGATCAGAAACTGACGTGGAACTAAATAGTGACAACTTTATATGACTTCTGCAAACAATTAACTAAGATAAGATAAGATATTCCTTTATTAGTCCCACAATGGGGAAATGTATCCTTATAAAAAAAAGGACAAATTTGACAAGAACCTTCAAGTTTAAAACTGAGCCAGTGACCTGGATGTTCTTGAAAAATGACTTGTGATGCCAAACTCAATAAACTCATTGGCCATCATCTGATCACTTTTAATACTATTAACACAAAATTTAATGTTTTCATTGTGAATCTCAAACAGTTCAGGATTTCAGCAGCTGTTTTAATGAACGATGTCATCATCAGAAAGTATCATTAAGCTGGGGGTTGTGATTATTCCTTTAATCTATGTCAGCGATGTTCATAATAAACACTTTTAGCTCATGAAAAAGGTCATTTCTTCATACTCACTCGTTTCTACACTGAGTTTGATTCCTTCTCCAAATATGAGCTTCACATTTCCCCCTCCAACAGTCACACAGTGGATCTGATCGAAGCAATAACCGCATGCGCCGCTCTGATCATTGCTAATCAATAACATCTGAGTGAATTAAAGCTTCAGATGTACCAGCTGTGAACATGTTTGATGGAGGACCAGAGATATGAGGAGTTGTCTTTCTGCACATTTCTGACAGTTTTAAAACAATATTCATGTTCGCTCACGTCAGAACTTCAGACTTAGTTTTCTTTATAAGTTCACTTCACTTTGAGTTGAATGAACACTGAATTACACTGAACAGAACAAACAGGTAACACGTTACCTGTGTTACACGTAAAATCTACATGAATATATGAACTGTTGATACTCACTGGTTTCTACACTGAGTTTGATTCCTGCTCTGAATGTTAGCTTATAGCTTCCAGATCCAGACAAAGTCACACAGTATAACTGAGCTCAACAACAACAGACAGTTCTGCCACTGACTCAATCTGACTGACAAGAGTCAGCAGCTAATCTACACAAAAACAATCATGAGTTATTCAAATCAAATTAAAATTAATCAATTTACCAAAATATCACTGAAGGAGCAATTATTACATTTTATTGGACAAGGAAACGAGGATTATTGAGTCAAATATACTGAATGTCTCCTAGCAAACAACAAGTCCAAAAAAAATCTATTTACCTTGGCAAAATATTTGTACTTTGGATACTCACTGCTCTCTACAATTACTCGGATTCCTTTTCCAAAAATTATTTTCAAGTTTCCAGATGAAGTCACACAGTCACTCTGATGTGAACAATAACTGTATCAACTGTTTCCTCAAGCTGATACACAAGCTACGGTTGACAAATTATTAAAAATGACTAAATGTTAAGTTTGAAATGTTTGACAAAATGACTTTAAAACTCTGCCTCTCAAGGATCAATAAGTGATTATTTTATAAAAAAAAATAATTATTTTATGAAAGTCAGAAGAATGGAACAGATTTAGTTTCTTTTTACTTGAGTACTGTTTGTTAGTCTTTAGAAATTGAATTGAATATTATGTGATGATGAAAAACTTCTGTAAGTCTGAGGTTCTCTGAAGCAAAAAGTCCATTAAAATCAGCCAAACAGTGACTCATTCATTATCACTGAGACTCAGTGTGGGTATTCAACATTTGGGCATTCAACAAATGATTAAAACAAATATTATAAATGTAGTCTATTTTGGTTCGATAAGATGTAAAATTATGTGTGATTTTAAATTATGTAATATTGTAAATACAGTAAAGATATTTTATAAATTTAAATTATACTCACTGGATTCAACAGTTAACTGTATTCCTTCACCAAACAGTAATTTTCTGTTTCCTGTCTGAGTCTCACAATGTTTCTGTCCTCAACAAGAACGATCGTCTGCAAACTGTTGTGCTTTTTACTCTAAATAGGTTTTTGGTTCATTTTTGGGTTTCTGTTTTCTAATACAGAGAAAACATAAAGTTTTACGTTTGAAATGTTTGATTTTCCTGTAAAATTCCTTGGAATGGAAATATTCCAGATGTCCAAATTTCAGCCTGACAGATTTCAAAACATCTTCATTAGAGTTGGGGAGACATACATTCAATTTAACTCCAGAAGGTAAGTATCCTGAAATTTAAACCATTGCAACATTCAGGTACAGGCAACTTATTTGGGTGATTTTCTCTTTTTTGTTCTAAAGGTTAAATAATAATTTAAAAAATGTTGTGCTCTCCATTCACTGAGAATATTAACCAATGAGGCCCATGTCACAGTCTAATTTGTTAAAAGTTGCTGAAGGCCATTTTAAGTGACGGAAAAAATACTTGGATAACTTGTGCTAAGAATTTTATGTTATTAAATTTAACCATTGATTTTTAAGGAGGGAGACACATTCAGTTACATGATGGAAACATCAGATTTGGCAGAAGGATCTAAAACTTTGGCGGAAATATTCTTAATACTCACTGTTTTGGACTGTTAGTTTGGTTCCTTCTCCAAAAATTATTTTGTAGTTCCCACTATAAGTCACACAGTGGATGTGATCTGAGCAAAAACTACAAAACCTGTTTCCTCACAAACACTGACGAGAAATGAAAAGGCAACAGAACAGAAACATTAAATTTAGGTTTTTTCCTCCGCTAGTTTTTCTGCAGTTTGCCAGTTGGAGTACAAATTTACAAAAATATTCTGAAAAGACAACGTTGTAACCTTGAGCGGATTTATTTCATTTAAAGAAAACAGGCTGGACTGTGTTAGAACATGCAGGAGATGACTTGTATCCCAGTTAAGAGGGATTTTTTTAAATCAAAAAATCTAACTGGACTTACTGGCTTCAACGTTCAGTCTGATTCCCGACCCAAAGATCAGCTTGTAACTTCCAGTATTCACACAACACAAAGTACTGTGACATAAACACTGCAGCAGGAAAAGCTTCACATCACATTACTTTTAAGTTACTGTGGATTTTTAATGATTTCTTTTTATTTTTGATATACATTTTACTTACGAACCTTTAGGTGCTCAAATATTTTAACTTGTTATATCTTTTATTTGACAAAACATAACATTTATTTATTAACTGTTTTCTAAACTTATTATTATATGATAAGTCACTCAGTTTGCATGAAGTGTAACTGAAACTGTGATGATTTTAAGACATTTTTCTGCAGCCAGTTGATTTTTTACACACGTTATCATTTGTTTTCTAATGAAGAAAAAAAATTCAAACCAACCAGAAAACCTGAAGTTTACACAGTGATGAGAATTTCTTTTAGGGGATTTGGAGCTTTAAGTTTAGACTGACTGACTGATAACTCGGTTTGATTTACTCAAAGGTTAAACTAGTTGAGTGACTTTGTGTTTTTTCGGACTCATGTGTCTCCGCATTCAGTCTGATTCCAGCTCCAAAGGCCATTCTGAGCGAGTTTGTCCCTCAGTACGAACTGTCAGGTCAGAAACCCACAGATGTGTCGCACAAACGCAAAGAAACAAAGTGAAAACTGAAACACTTTGTTTTCCAGTCGACATTTAACATTTTTAACTCTGATGTCCCTGTTAAACATCTCCTGAAATGTTTCTGATGTAGCAAATTTTCATTTTAGACAAATATTATGTGAACTATCACAAGCCCGTAAAATATTAAGAAAATTAACTTTCGTTTTTTTCATTTTTTCAGAGAATTTCAAAAAGCAAATTATTGACTTTTTGTGTTGTTGAATGAAAAACTTCTAAACTTTTTCCTGATAGTTCGTAATTCACTGGTTGAAAACATGAAACATGGCTTTAGCGTATTTTGTTTCTGTATCTGGTTGGATTATGATTGTACAGATTTATGAAGCCAAGTGCGTCAACTTTTCCTCAGATCTTTAAACAAAAAGAATTCAGCTTACTGTCGATAACATGAAGTTTAGTGCCACTTCCAAAGATAATCCTGTTAGCATTCACACAGTCTGAGGCCTCAGTGCACAAACATCACTGAGCCATCTCAAAGCAAACAGCAGCAAACTTCAGGTTTTAGAAAAGAGTTTAAAAAGCTCTGGAGAGACGACGAGCCAGCTTTACATGACAGAGAATAAATCCGTCTGCTTCATGTTTTACTTCATTTAATGAAAAATTTGACTTTTGTTAGACTCTATCTTGTTTCAGTGAATTTTCTGCTTACATCAATAATAAATTTTGATGCTCATGGTGCCATAAACATGTAAAGAGCTGAGTGATACGATGAGTTTGAGGAAAACTGATGAAATTGCAAACTAAACTTAGAGCTTCACATAATTTAGAAGCCCCAATGTTTTTATTGAAGGAAGTTCTTCTGCCTGGTTTATTGAAAACAGGATCAATGTGAAACCATGCAGGAGAGTTTAAAGCTAAATAAGTTTTATAACTACATGAGTAACTTAAGAACGAACTGTAGGAATCCACAACTCTGATGAATGTTTAAGCTGATTTTGTTTGAGATTTTCAGACTTTACATGACTTTTAGCTGTGTGAAGGTTCAGCCTGTTAACTTAAAAGAACAGCAGCTTATTCCCATTTTTATTCTTGATCTAAAGTTCAGGTTTTGAACACATTCCAATAAAACATTCGACTCTTTACCTTATTCTGGTTTGCTGCACACGAGTTAAGTTGTGTTATGTGTATCAGCACTTACTGGCTTCAATGTTTAATCTGGTTCCACTTCCAAAGAAGATCTTAAACTGATTTCCAGTATTCACACAACATGTAGCACCATAACACAAACTGAACCAAACTCCATTTAGAAAAATGATAAGTGAACAGAATAATGAATAAACAAAAATATCTACAGTAATGGCAAAATTTGATAACAATGTTTAAGATCATCCACGTTAAATAAAGCTGTTTTCTAACATTTATAATTTTGTTTGTTTCCACAGCTGCCCTGCTTTATTTCCTCATTACGCCATAATATTTTCTTATTTTTTTATCTCTTCCTGATATTTTTACTATTATTTTTTTAACTTTCCAGTGAAACACTTTATATTTTTACTGTCTTTGCTCCATTTAAACGCTAACTTGAATCTTTATCTGTACTTACTGGGCTCGATGGTTAATCTGGTTCCACTTCCAAAGATGAGCTTGTTATATCCAGACGTCACACAACATGAAGTATCACAACACAAACTCAGCGATGAAGTGAACCAAACTTCATTTAGAAAAACAAAATTTTTACGTTTAAGTTTGTTTTGACTTCTTCCAAAAAATAAGTTTTTCTTGTTTGTTTCAAATTAAAATACTAACAGCTTAAATTAATTTCTTAAACAACATGTAGCATTTAATATTTACTATAACAGTCAAACTGAGCAAACTTTTTTTATTGATGCTTTTCTTTCATGCTTGTTTGGTTGATGTGTTTTTTATGTTTAGTTATTTTCAAATCTTTTAAAAACAAAAAACTGCAACATCATCCAGATAAATCATAAAAAGCTTTTTTTAGTTTTTAAACTTTTAACTTTTTAAAGGTCTAAGTATTTCAGTCCAAAAAAAATGCAATATTGACATATTTCCTACTTTGTGCTGATTATATGAGAATCGTTTCCATCACCATCAGCAGCTGTTGAGTCTGCCTAAATCCAATTTTTTATAATTTTAATCTTTAGGTTGGGTATGACGAAACAGGTTTCTTCATACCTGTTATACACATTCATATACTTACTGTGTTCGACAATTAATTTAGTTCCGCTTCCAAAGATCATTTTATATCCAGCATTCACACAACATGAAGCCTCATAACACAAACTCAGAGTGATGAACTAAACCAAACTTTACTAAAAAAAACATTAAATTCACACTAGAAATAAAACTAAAATGTTAATATTACCTAAACAGTAAAGTAGTCTTCATGTTATGGTGCTCATACTCATTAATACACTTGATGTTGGATTATTATAATTAAGGTTTTTTTTGAAACATTATAAAACTAGAGATGTCTCATTAAATAATAATTACAATTTACATCCGTACTTACTGAGCTCAACGTTTAATCTGGTTCCACTTCCAAAGAAGATCTTATTTTGATTTGTTCCTCTCATCACACAACATGAAGCAGCACAACATAAACTCAGTAGACGAGCTGAACCAGATCTCATTTAGAAAATTATTATTTTTACGTGTTAGATTTCTGATGGAAGGATTACTGTTCATTTTCTATAACAGTACATCAAAAACAAATGCACATGATAAATGGAAATGTAATTCAATATGAAATTTTAATGGAGTTTTTGATTGCTACTTTACTTTAAACTCTTGCTCATGAAATCACTTTTGTTTGTCAAAATGTTTAGTTGTTCATTTAGAACGAGGCCTCAATTTCTGTTTGACCTAAAACTCTCTTACTTTAAGTTTTGGAGAAATAAGGTTTGCATCTTACAGCAATGTCAAACTAAGATATTTTCTATTTTGATACACAATATTTCAGCAATTTTACTTTTAGTTTTCCTGTTTAACATTGTAATAGTTTACTGTAAAAATGTTTCAAATAAATATTGTTGATAATCTGTATCAGTACTTACTTGGTTCAATATTTAATTTGATTCCACGTCCAAAGATGAGCTTATTTACATTTGTTGTAGTCACACAATGTGATGCACCATAACACAAACTGAGCAGTGACTCAATTAACTAAACTGCATTTAGAAAAAAATTATTTTAAAATCGAGACTTTTTAAATGCAAATGCAACTGTGTAAATTCAATGTTTTTATCTGTTGGAAAAAAAAACAGAACAAAGTGTGTTCATGTTCTCGCTTATCATTACCTGGTTTACATTTTGCTATGAAAGGATTATTGACATATAATAAAAGTTTTTCATATAGATAATGTTTATGTTTTTCTACTTACTGGGCTCAATAGTTAATCTGGTTCCACTTCCAAAGATCATTTTACGTGCACCTCCAGTATTCACACAACAAGAAGCACCACAACACAAACTCAGCAGAGTAACTGAACCAAACTCCATTCAGAAAAACAGCATTTTAACATCAGAAAGGATATATATTTTTGTACATACTGCTTTCCTTAAAAAAATTCAACAATTTCAGCTCATTAAAACTTAAGGATTTAATCTTTGTTTTAAAATGGATGATTTCTTTTTTGATACAGACTGTTTTCTTGTTCTTTGACACTCGGGCATACAAGTTTTCCAGCGGACAAAAGAGTGACTTTAAATTATTTTCTACTTTTTTCAATCTTTTTGAGTCATCTTAGTCTGTACTTACTGGGTTCAATGGTTAATCTGGTTCCACTTCCAAATATGATCTTATATCCAACTCCAGTATTCACACAACATGAAGCACCACAACATAAACTGAGCAGAGTGATGGACTGAACCAAACTCCATTTGGAATATAATTGTTTTTTAAATTGATATTTTTGTCAAAACATGACAGTCACAACAATGAGCTTCAAGTGGTCCAAGTTGCACAAGTCTATATTAAATTATTTTTCATATATAACTAAACTTGTACATTTTTATATGTACAGTACAATGCAGTCTGTATAACAAGAGTTTTTTATATGCAATGAAATACTGTATATTTTTATATGTACAGTACAGCAAAGATACTAAAGAAGCCAAGTTTTATTATTCTGGTTTGAATGTGTGACACAGATGTTTGTATTATTTTTGTTTGTTTGTTTTTTAATTGGTTTGTTTTTTTTGTTTTCTATTATTTTTAATATTAACAATGATTGTGTTTTTTACTTACTGGGTTCAATGGTTAATCTGGTTCCACTGCCAAAGATCAGTTTAGTAATTCCTTGATTCACACAACATGTGGCACTTTGACACAAACTTAGCGGAGTAACTGAACCAAACTGCATTTAAAAAAACAGCATTTTAACATCAGAGAGGATATATAGTTTTCCTTAAAAAGAAATTCAAATTTCTTTTATTGTATTAGATTAACTGCCTAAAAATATATTCCACATATTAATAAATTGGTGGTTTTTATTATACTGATGATCTGTTGATGAATTGATTCTGATTTTTATGACAATCATTCAAACTGTAAGTTATGAGATCCTGTTAATATTTAGAAAAACTCCAAAACTGACAACTGTGGTCTAAAAAGTAAAATCCACTTTGATACTCACTGAGCTCAACGTTTAATCTGGTTCCACTTCCAAAGAAGATCTTATTTGTATTTGCACCTCCATTCACACAATTCGAGGCAGCAAAACATAAACTTAGCAGCGACTCAATAAACCAAATTCCTTTAAGAAACACATTATTTTAATATTTGAGACTTTTTACAGTCAGATATTCTCTTAAAAGATAATTTATTTTAAAAAAAAGGGTTAATCCAAAATAAAATTTGACATATTCTGTTGGAAGGGAAAAAAAGTTTTTTCATGTTCTTGCTCTTCATTAACTGGTGTGCATTTGCTCTATTCTCTAATGAAACACTGTGAAGTTGCTGTTAATGATGCTCATTCTAAGAATTGATTATGATCGTTATCTGTACTCACTGGGTTCGATGATTAATCGTGTTCCTCCTCCAAAGATGAGCCTATTTCGGTTTCCAGTATTCACACAACAAGAAGCACCATGACGCAAACTGAGCAGAGTGACAAACTGAACCAAACTCAATTTAAATAACAAACGTTTTCACATTTGAGACATTTGAGACTTTTATCAAGAGATTACAGCCACTACAATTACTTCCTAAAAGTAAATCAAGTCTCTACAAAAGGATTATTGACATAATAAAAGTTTTCCACATTTATAATGTTTATGTTTTTTACTTACTGGGCTCAATGGTTAATCTGGTTCCACTTCCAAAGATTATTTTTCCTGCACCTCCAGCATACACACAACATGAAGCACCATGACGCAAACTGATCGGAGCGACGAACTGAACCAAACTCCATTTAGAATTTTTTTTTTTTTAAATTGAGACTTTTGACAAAACATTACAGTCACAACCATTACCTGCTATTTGCACACCAAGTCTATGTCAAAGGATTATTCTTATTTAATAAGATACTGTATGTTTTTGAATATTCAGTACAGTAAAGATACTAAAGAAACCAAGTTTTATTATTCTAGTTTGAATGTATGACACAGATGTTTGGATTATTTTTGCTTTCTCATTTTTTTGTTTTGTTTTTAAGATTTTCTGTATTAATAATGATTATGTTTTTACTTACTGGGTTCAATGGTTAATCTGGTTCCACTGCCAAAGGTCAGTTTAGTACCTCCTTGATTCACACAACATGAGGCACTTTGACACAAACTTAGCGGAGTAACTGAACCAAACTGCATTTAAAAAAACAGCATTTTAACATCAGAGAGGA
>JAPZDV010000640.1:0-10293 GCA_029814665.1 Acanthurus lineatus | reverse complement strand
ACAACTCCTGACTCGAAGCATCACTACACTAATTTACAGGTAAAGTAAGTATTTACAACATTCATAAACTTATGTAACCATGTTGAAATTATATCTTTATTTTTGTGTTGAAACTTCACCAAATCCTGATAAATATTGAGGTATCTGTGTATTAAAAACGTTTATAATGTGTTTTGAAACCTGTTCAAATTGAAGTGTTACGTGTTACCTGTACTGTCACTTTAAGAGATCGGAGGGTTTTTATTTTTACATCAATGTAGCGCCATTCTCAGTTCGCACTCTGCTCACTAAGAGGAGGTTTGTATTATTTTTTTTGGTCATGATTGAACATTTATCTCGTTCTGTAGACAATGAAAACGTAGCAGTATGCATTTATAAATGTTAGCATTAAGACTGTAAACATGCAGTAGCTGTCACTCCAATATAAACTTTGTAAATGCACTTTTGAACGGTTTATTGTAGACATGTGCTCCCAAGTGCTACAGAGTTTCTTTTGTGTTTTTCTGCAAACAGGCAAGTGATGACCTGTATCGGGGGAGAAACTGCATCTTACAGAGCATTTTATGTTTTTACTTTGCTGTACGGGCATGTGTATTCTGTCTGTTCATTATTTACGTTCTAAAAGAAGTCACCACCAGAGGGCTCCTGTTGCCCATTATAAAGGCAGCACATTTAGCTTAGAAAATTCACAGATCCTCTTATCTACAGTTTAAGTGTGTGGAAAGTCAGGTTTCAACATGAAATGGTAAAGAATAATTTTGTCTGTGACTTAAAAACAGATTGTACTCAGTGTTTTACATTTGCAGACAGCACACTCCCCGCCTGGCATAATGATTATTATGCCATTATTCCTCTACTTTTGGAAGGAGCAGAACAACTTCTGAGGTAGGTCTCTGGAACACTTTAGGGTTTCCTTCTTTAATGATCTTGACTTCAACTTTGTGTACTTTTCCGTCTTTGCTTGGCATTGTCTCTGTTATGTCCCCAAGAGGCCTATCATTTCTTGTGACTTGTGTCTTGTCAAGACCACATCTCCGACTTGAAGATTGGGCTTGTTCTTTTGCCACTTTTTTCGTGGTTGTTGCGTGGAAAGGAACTCCTCCCTCCAATGCTTCCAGAAAACATCTGCTAGGCTCTGCACTTGTCTCCATTGTTTAGAGTAAAGGTCATTGAGACTGAAGTTTCCTGGAGGGACAGGTAAGGTTTCAATCTTTTGGGTCAGAATCATGGCAGGGGTAAGTACAGTTGGTGCGTCCAGGTCTGTAGACAGGTCTGTTGTTCATTATAGCCATTATCCCTGCCATCAGAGTGACCAGTACTTTATGTGTGAGACAGGTGGATCCAACATTCATTAGCATGGCATCTAGGATTCAGCGTGCTATGCCGATAATCCTTTCCCACACTTCTCCCATGTTGGATGCGTGGGGAGGGTTGAAAATCCAGCTGCACCCTTCATCTTGAAGGTAAGTTTTCAGTTCTTTGTCATTTGAAGTAATGTTCAGCTCTCTGCAAGCGCCAACAAAGTTGGTACCCTGGTCTGACCTAATGTGTTTGACTGGTCCTTTGATTGCAAGGAACCATCTTAGGGAATTGATAAAGCTTGGAGTTGACATTGTTTCTATCACCTCAATGTGTACAGCTCTCAAGTTCAAGCATGTGAAGAGCACTGCCCATCTTTTGCTCTTCGCAGAACCCCCTCTGGTTCGTCGAGTCATGGCATTTCATAGGCCCAAGACATCCAGGCCTACATGGGTGAATGGTGGTCCCGGGGTTAGTCTATCTGATGGCAAGTCTGACATTTTCTGTTCATTTAATTTCCCTCGTATTTTCCTGCAGATTATACACTTATAGACAACACTAGAAATGGTTCTCTTGCCTCCGAGAATCCACAGTCCTGCTCACTGCTCCTTCTGTAAAGTGACGTCCTTGATGTGCAACATCTTTATGATAATGCTTCACTAGTAGGGTAGAGATGTGGTGTTTTTTTGGGAATGATAATTGGGTGTTTTTCATTCCAATATATGTCAGTCGTTGACATACGACCTCCAACTCTAACTAAGGAATCTGTGTCCAGAAAGGGATTCAGTTTCCAGATCCTACAGATCCTATTATCTACAGTTTAAGTGTGTGGAAAGTCAAGTTTCAACATGAAATGGTAAAATATAATTTTTTCTGTTACTTAAAAACAGATTGTACTCATTGTTTTACATTTGCAGTCATCACAGTGTATATTAAAAAGGTTGTTTGTAGTTGCTTGTCGTTTTTTAATGTCCCCTCTATATTTATGTAACTCTATTTATAATTTTAAAGAAAGATTGTGGTTAGGGTTAGTTTCAAAATTAGGGTTAGGGTAAGAGATGTGGTTAAGCATTTTTTTTATGGCTAAGGTCAGGGTAAGGGGCCTGGTAATGCATTATGTCAATAGGTGTCCTCACAGGTATAGCTATACAAATGTGTGTGTCTGAGTGTGTGTATGCTTGTGTGTGTTTGTGTGTGTGTGCATGTTTGAGTATATATGTTTGTGTGCGCGCGCACGGGTGTGTGTGTGTGTGTGTGTGTGTGTGTGTGTGTGTAGACAAGCAGGCAGACAGAGATTAAGACTTATTTAGACTTGTGAAAGTGACACTGTGTTAGCTTTAGTGGGTCTTTGGATGGAATTGTTTTTTAAATTGTAGAATGATTTACTGTATGCATTGATCATACCTTTTACCTCCTAACTTTTGCCTTTATTTCTGTCTGCTGTATTTATTATGCATGTGTACTTGTAAAAAGCTGATTAGAGAACCATAATAGATACATAGCAGATAAATGACAATTCAACCAGAAGAAATCTAACTGAAGAAATTAGGTTCCTCCTTTTATCTCTCCAAATTATGGAAACCAGGTTTATCATTAAAATGACACATATACACCTAATTTCTGCGGAAAGAGGTCTTTTGAGTATTGTAAAATAGCTTTGGATCAGTGGTTTGTTTATTTCATTGTTACTAACATTTTATTCATTATATATTTAGACACTGGGGGGTATTGCCCTGAAATTTAGCATCAGGGGACAAAATGAAACACACTGTAACCTTGAATTAAAATTCAGATTTCTCTAGATTTGATCCTTGGTCAAAGCTTTTGGGGTAATGTAAGTAGACAACGAAGTATGTTGCAAATATATTGTCTTTTTAAAATATTTTTATACAGAAATACATATTATAAGCCAAACTAGAGTAGGTTAACTCTAACTTTAGTACTTGGGTGCATGTAAATGCACTGACTATAATAATTCTTCAATAACTTCAGTAACTTCTAATTGTGAAGGCCATCCCCATGAAGATCTGCAAAGTAACTTGAAAAGAAGAAAATGATATCAAAACTCAGTAAAAAAAAAAAAAATGTAAGTGCTTACATTAAAAAAATAATCACATATGCACACTCTATCTTGTAAATAATGCGTATCAAAATCACTCATAAACCTGGATGCAAAAACAAATGTTTTGGTTGTTTTAGGTTTTTATGTCTCTGTCTAAGATGTAGTGAATGCAGCACCTGAGGGGTGGTGTATTAAGGCCCCACCTTTCACCTCTGTCCTTTCCTCCTTCCAGCTAGCAAAGAGGCTCATTGTCAGTCTCAGAGGTGAATTTAATGCTGAGGAGACTAAGGAGATAGTAAAAAGCCCATTTATTGCAAGTGCTTTGCTGTCCATCACTGAGTAATGGACCTCTGGGAAGGAACAGCCTCTTACTGATGTAAATCACATATTACTGTCACTAGCTGTCTCCCAGACACATTAGTTTGACAAAATGATTACAATCAAGATTAAGCATAACATGTTTCTCACTGACTGGCTGTTGGATGTTGTGAGAGGATGACTAGTGGGAAAGGTTGGGGTGCCTTGACCCATTCATATCAGTATCAGCTTTTTACCAGAGAAGTGAGGTGTAAAGCAGTGGTGTGCAGAGTCTCTTCATTTTATTGTAGCTTATAAATTATACTTATTTATTCTTGTATGGATTTTGACATGCTAGTTGATGATTTCAGTCACACACAAAGTTTAGTATTGAGTAACCTCTGCTCCAAGTGGCTTGGTTGTAGGAGGCAAGGCAGCACAGGCTGGTCTCCAGCTGCTGATTCATTCATCCGCTCCATCTGAGCTGGCTTAGAGTTGGTATCCTGTGACTGAGAGCAAATCTCCTTGCAAAACTGAGAGATGAACTGTGACCCTGGTGTGACACAACTTTGCTATGAAAACCTTTCTAAATGGACACATGGGACAACGTAATGTCTTTGACTGAGGGCTGTTTTTGATAAACGAGCCATTTTAAATAGAGATAGACTGATGTGTTTTTTTTAGGTTTTTTGCCTGATACCGATAATGATTATTAGACGTCAAGGAGGCCAATAACCGATATTTGGAGCCGATATTCATATCTGCTCTGGGGAGCTTCTCCACTCAGCAAAACTTTTTTCTCCTCTCTGCTGTGTGTGAGCACTGTGCATGCACAGCTTTCACTGCTGATTGGCTGTTACCCATGCTGTGGCTCTGCTTGTAACCAATCAGATGGTGCTGTGGGTGGGACAATGCTGGAGACAGAGTAGTGACTGCAGACAGAGAGGCGCGGCTGCTTCAGAGCCAAAATAACACAGCTTTAAATTGATCTCTTGTTGGCCGTCGGATTAAAAAAAAAACAGCTGATGCCGATATGCGTCAAAATGTTGAATATCGGCGCTGATAATCGGCCCGGCCGATAATCAATCTGTCCCTAATTTTAAAGAACCTGTTCACTACCGTAAGAACGATGGTGTTACCTTTGGATGGAGACAGCCCAGTAATGAAGTCCATGGAGATGTTGGACCACAGTACTGGAGCTCAGAGAGTGGATGCAGGAGCAGGAGGATTACAATGAGTCTTAGTACAGGCATACAGTTATGCTTTCTTTGTGCAGGGGTAGGCTTCTAGGACGGGAAAGCACAAGTGTGTAGCTTGTTCTTTACCAGAAAGCATTTAGAGTGCTTTGATCCTAATGTCTGAGGCATCCACCATTTTAAAAAGAGGAAGCAACAGAGATGAAGTGTTGCAAGTGTCAATCATGTGTTCATGATATGGGGTTAAAAACTGATATTTCAGGGACCTGTTAGCCATGAACAGCTGAACTCTATGTTTGTTAATGATCTTAAAGTGATCACCAAAATGACAGAACCAACAACATACCCTCTCTTCTTACTAGATTACCAGTCTCCCTGAAATCAGAGCTTTGCTGTAAAAATCTGCAGATGAAAGATGTTTAAGTTGTTTTGATCAATAAAAGCAAACTGTTTGAAGCCTGAATGTAACATACTAAAAAGGATTTTGGGAGTCATATAATTTATCCTCATTCATTATTTCCCACACAGCTTATGCTTCCTTTACTGTCTCCTAACCTCCACAGCTGTTGTGTATCATTTCTATGGTAATTAACATCTTAATGACATTCACATTGGCTCTTTACACACTGTATTCATATTTAGTGATTATTAGTCATTATAAAGCACCATATGGACTGCAATTAGCCAACTGAAAAGTCTTTAGTACTGTATTCTACTGTCGTCCTTGCAATCATCTTTAGAGGAGAATAGTTTACTGCGAACAATTATGTTCAAGGACTGCAGCAATCTCTTTGCATAATGTGAGTAATGAGAGACTCTTTAGCGTGGTTTGAAAACATCAAGTCTGCAGAGAGGCACTGAGCCTCACATTTGCTGTCATAGCAGTCATACCTGTAACACTCATTGTTATTATCACAGTACTTGTATTATAACAAGAAATTAATGGCACTTAATGCATACATTTCCTTTCTATTATTCACCTTTGTGTCTCTCTTGCTTGTCTGTTTTGTCTCGATATAAAATAGTTTTTATCTGACAGTCTCTGACAGTCTTAAATGGAATTGAGTTATCTATGTATTTTTGTTTCCTCCATTTTGCTTGGTTTAAATCTGTCTTGATGTTGAGAGGATGATGCAAAATGAAAAAAATGATAATTCCCCTCAAATGCATTAAGTAACATTAAGTAAGATTAAGTAACAAGCCACTTAACTTAAGATATAAGCAAGTTCTGAAAATGTAAAGACTAGAAAGTATGGATATTTGTGTTGACATGGAGGGAGAAATGTAAAACGTCGCCATAGGAAAACATACTCAAAGTACAGATACCTTAAACTAACACACTATTTTGTTACTTCACTCAACTGCTACTGATTAAACTGCTGATTAAGCTGCTGCTTCTGCACAAGCTGTGGCTAATTTACTGTATAAAGAACATTCAGGTTATAATGACTTGGAAAATAATTATTCATGCGGCACTTGTGTAAAAAGACAGAGATGCTGGTGCTTTATTAAACATTAATTGGCTGTCCAGTCTTTTGAATCCACCCACTCCATCAGGTTCAACTGACTGATTTTTAAGGAAACAGTATAGTTCTGTCTGATATTATGCAAACATGTGAATTCTTCACATGTCAGTAGGCAGTGCCTACTACATTCTTAATATGTAGGCCTAGTACTAGACTAATTAATTGATTGATTGAGTAACAGCATTACTGCATTTGAATGCTTATCTCCATTTCCACCTTTTTATCCTCTGAGGAGACACAATCCATTTTGTATGTTCAGTATGTCCAGTAAGCTATTGCTGCATACTACTACAAATTTGCACTTCTAATGTACTATATATCTATCCGGGCATTACTTGCATACACAAAATTCTTACACTACACAGTTGAAATGTACATGGAACATACTCAATTTGACATCAGACTTTGTATGATTAGTATGCTAGTATGCATTTTTGAACACGCCCTATGTCTGTGCAACTTAGTACCACAAAATGCTGAAACTATAAATTGTTACGGGATTTGTTTGAAATGACAGTATTAATGTGTCAAAATGACTGTGGTAATGATTTATGAATATTAAAATACTATGATAAACTTTTAAGAAATTGATTTCTGTCTTAGATAGAAAAATGGTTATTTGTGCCTTTTCTAAAATTTTTCAGATTAATTTGTAAACAATGACATTACAGTTAGGATAAATATTCCCATCTGTTTATTTGAGACCAGCTGTGGGTGAGATGGTGTCAGGAATTCTCTCACTCACATATTCATCTCTACTCAGGGATTACCTATTAGTGTGGCCATTATACAACACCGACAGAATGCTGCCAAACAACTGCAGAATACATTTTCCGAATAAACAGCATAGCTCAGTCAACAATTTAACCCAGTTAAGTGTTGTCCTGCAGAATCCTTTTTTTGACAAATAGGTTTTGTACGGCTCTCTGAAATTCATGAAGAAACATCTTCCTCATCTTGTGTGTGGATCACTTGACAAACAGACTGCATGTGAGTGTGAGTAAAAATAAGGATGAGCCATCTGCTCTTTTTTTCTGTGTACAGAAAAACAAGGTCTCATATGATGATGCAGAATGACAATAGCCTTTTGAAATGTTTTGATATTCATAAAGCAGTGTTTTGAAATGTGGGAGCAGCACCATTATAGCGTGAATGTTTAGACAGCCTCCATGAGCTGTCAGGAATTCAACAGATGGTTCTTGCACAGCACAGACAGAAATATTTCTCAAAACACTGTGCCACAAGCCAATATGACTAACACAAACCATGACTTCACAGAATACACTTCAATGCCTTTTTACTAATACTATTACAATCCAGAATTTTATAAAAGCCATTGATCACAATACCCATCACTATTTATTTTTTTACTTAACTTCAGTGCTCTGCAAGGAACAACTAAGTCTTCCTTATCAATTTCTTAAAAAAAATGTTTTCAGAAATAGGCATGATGTATGTATGTATGTAAGTGTCAGGCTAAAAGAAAAATAGTATATGTTGCCTGTGTCTTGTCCTGCCTGTGCTCCTTGTGTCATTCCAGCTTACTGTTTTATATATTCTTCTGAGAAGCACCAGCAGTTACAGTGATTTTGGTCGTCAACATTCCCCGTCAACATTAGTCTTCTCCTTTCAAGAAGGAGCAACCACAGCAATCTGTTAAGCTGGTGCTATCAATCTGCCTAAATTAGCTGCCAAAGGGACATTTGTGCCTATTAGGGTTTTGTTTGTTACATCCAACATTTTTACTTGGACTGCCAGTGAATAGTGTTACCTTCAGGGAAATCAATTTGCCCATATCCAGGTAGCAGTGACCCATCCTCTTATTTTAACTTCTTGTGAGACTGTACAAAGGAAGGTTTTGGAAGAGGACGAGGAATGTCCAGAGGCTTTTCCAGTTCGTGTAGTCAGACATTGAAAAACTAAAGCCCTCAAACATTTTATTTCATTGCTCATGCTGAAGAAGATGCAGGAGCAGTAGTAACTGGAGACTCCATTAGCTGGGCACTTCCAAATTAGAAGGATTTGACACATTTTCTGGCTTCAACCACTTTGAGATGTTAAATTTTTTGTCCCTTATGTCACTCTTGTCAGTGGTTTTCTGGACAGATGGTGTAGTGTATGCAAAAAAAAAATAATGGGGATTATGAAGACCCACAGTCTAGCAAATAACAGAATTATCCGGCTTATTTATAGTGACTGGCAGACAAGTGATGATGACACACATTAGGACAGACTGGCCACTATCTGATTCATGCTGTTTTGTAAGTGTGTGCCTTCTTATTTTAAAATTCTAAATTTGTCTGGCCAATCTGCTCTTTGTCAAAGGGTGAATATTAACAGTTTGTGGTGGGTGAAACAAAAACCTATTTGTCAGTCTCTGTTGTCTTCAGTGGTAACTTGTACTTTGGCACCTTGTATTTTCCTGTGTCTTACTAAGTCAAACCCCAAAATCCCTCTTTCTTTCTCACCCCCTCCCTCAGGGTAAGCTGCTGCCTTGAATGAGAAAGAGCCACAAAGCAACAGCCCCCCATGGTGTGATGATCCTATTTCTTATATCTTGACAATCACACTGATTTTTACAAAATACTTTTCAGATAATTAACCTTTGTTGAGCATAACGGATGTTACTACTCATTTCCCTAAAGCTGTTAAGCCGTTACTCTTCTAAACACTGAAGTCAAAACAATTATAGAGCCACTTGTAGGCTTATTTTTTTAGGTACGAGTTGTCAGTGTAGTCAATCTATGTAAATCCTGGGGAAAACCATAAAAATTGGAGCACTTTTTCCTATTTGAAAAGGTGTCAGTAGGTACTTACTTGGAATTTTTACAAACTACAAATGACCTCTTTTTTTTAGGCCAAAATGTCAAAATAGATAACATTTATGTAACAAATTTTCAAGCTCATTATTCATCTGTGCATCTTCATATATGTTCACATCTTTATCATATACTTGACTACGCCATATAAGGATTATGTTGCCATTTTTTTCTCTTAAAATATTGGTGCAGGAATATTGCAGAGGCTATATGTATATCCCTTTACAACACCTACAACAGATTGGCAGAACAGCATGGTAAGCTCTCATGTACTTCAGTGCTCATGAGACTACAGTCTGGCCTCCTCATCATAATCCTGGATATATATACTTCAAATATCACAGTTCAGAATTCATTGGTAAGGTTGTCATATCAGATCTCCCTGCTAGACTTACACCAAGGCCAAAAAACATAAAAATAAAAGATGTATTAATTGAAAGACAATAAATTAAGAAAAAAATAAGTAATAAACCATGTTTTTCAAAATCATTAAAATCACTGAAACGATTATCTATTTCTCCAGTCTAATGCTACCGGATTTTCTTCTCTGTTCTATAGAGACAAAGGTCATAATTACTACAGCTGCTTTGTGAATTGAATGTAACAATTGTTTTTGTTTCTAAAATGCACAGTCACTAACATTGGTCCTCATTTGCCAACCATCCTTAGGAAGAAAATTCATATCAAATTCAAATTCATTCAAATTCAATTCTTTCTTAGGGTCTGGATTTCCTTTACTGCTTTATGTCCCTCGGATTTTGCACATTTTTTATCAGCTCTGATTATTTCAGTAAATTATTCCTACAGTTCATACTCAAAATGTAAAACTGAAAAACAAAAAATCTTGACAGAATAGTGATGGTTGAACTAGAGTTAATGGTAACTTGGAGGTTGTAGAGAGCCTACATGTTTCCTAGAGATGGTAAATTGTGGGTCTGTAGGGGGCCATCAATGTTTTTTTTCTCCAACGAATAAATCTGACCCTGGGAAAAATTTTTAGCATCTTTAATTACAGATTCCTTACAAACACGGCACTGTCATGTGAGTAAGAGGTGTGACTATATGAGATTAAAAAAATTATCCTCCCACGTTTT
>JAPZDV010000639.1:0-10307 GCA_029814665.1 Acanthurus lineatus | reverse complement strand
TATTTCTGATTCTTTTACTGATATTTTTTGTGTTAGATTTTCCATTAGATGAATCCAAATTAGGGTTTAATCTTACATTAAAGTCCCCAGCACATATCAGTATCCCTTGACTTTTTGTTACTGCCATCTCAAGAATACATTTATAAAAGGACCAGTTGCTACCAGGTGGAGCATAGACATTAATGAGAGTTATCAGGACGCCGTCAATACTTCCTGTAATTAAAACAAATCTACCTTCCTTGTCTTTATATTCTGCAATATGCTCGTAGTGCAGGGTACTTGATATTAAAATCGCCACCCCTCTTCGCCTCCCCGGGCTGTAGGAGGAAAAATACACAGATTTATATCCCATCTTATTCAGCTTGGCATGTTCAGAATCATCTAAGTGAGATTCCTGCAACATTGCTATTTGAACCTTTTCTTTCTTTAGTTTAGATAAGACTTTCCATCTTTTTATCGGACTATGTATACCATTTATATTAAATGAAACCACCTTCAGCTGTGTCTTCTCCATTTAAGTAATGTTCTCCATTACACTGATGAGACTGGAGAGCCCCCTCAAGCCCACTGGAACTAACTAACAAACAGATAAAACAAGAACATACATATTGAACAATGAATAACGGAACAAGTTCAGCTTCCAAGCAGGGGTCTGTTAACTAGACCCTGTTGAGCTTCTTGGTGACAGCCCAGAAGGGAAAATCCACCCAAGTCGATTGGTGAGGGCCCTTCAAGTGGCGGCAGCACAGTTCTGAATGGACCCCGACAAACCTTTTGTAACTCCATCATCCATAACTCAGCCCTGTGTAGATTTCTCTGAGAGGTGTACCCCAGGAAGAAAACGATGTATCCCTCTGATCTCAAGGAGCTGGTGGTGATGTTCTTCTAAATGTCCGAAGCCTCTCTTTGTAGTTTTCTCCTCTTGAAGAGCTGGAGGCGCCTTTCTGTGTTCTCTCTTCCTTCCTAGTCCAGGTCAGCTGTTCGATCTGCTCCTTCAGGGAATCAGGTGATCTGATGACTTTTATTTTGTAGCCTTTTTTGGCCAGGTCCTCAGTAGCTTCCTCTATGTTGTCGTAGGTTCTGGGCCCTTCTTTATATCTCACTCGCAGTCTCGCTGGAAAGAGGGTCTGGAACGGGACCCCGGTCTCCTTCAGGGCCCTCCCTCCGAATACTCTCTGCGCTTTCTAAGGATGGCTGGTGGGTAGTCGTGATCTAGATTTATTCGCTTTTCACGCCAAACAAAACCCTTATGTTGCCAAGCCTTGCGCAATAAAGACTCTTTCATTTTGAAGCTCAAAAACCTCACAACTATTGAACGTGCCGATGCGTTCTCCGGCGGCTGCGGTCCTAGCGCCCGATGCGCTCGTTCTATCTGCAGGTCTGCGCCGTGATCATCCAGACCGAGCCCCTCTTTCAGTAAAGTCTCCACAAATGTAATCATCGACTCCGAATCCTTCTCAGACCCTTCCGGAACACCATAGATCCTAACATTCTCCCGCCGCGAACGGCTCTCCAGGTCCACTAGTTTTTCCTCCAGCTTCACGTGTAATTTAAGCAGCTCAGTTACCACTTCCTCCGTGTTTTGAGTTCTTTCCTCAGTTTTCTCCAACCGCTCTTCCATTTCGTTGATTCTTGCATTCGCTTTGCTAATATCCTTCTTGATAGTCCTTAATTGTTCTTTATTTTCCTGGCGGAATTCTCTCAGTTCTTCTGGTAACACTTCTAGGCTAGCCATCTCATCCTCCCTTTCTCGCTAGCTTATGGCTACATAGAGTTAGCTGTAACTTCTTGTCCTTTCTTTTCCCGACTGTTATATAGCAGCAGGGGCTTCGTTAGCCGTCTTACCCCCTCTATACGCTTTTCGTGATGTATGGTGATTATATTACTCAGCTGAATGGGGGTAAATCTGTAATTTCTTCGGTTTTCTCGGGGGAGCCGCTCTATCAAGCTGCCAACGCCATGATTCTCCGACCGGAAGTCCGTCAGCATTTAAATGTTTTTAATGGACAATTGCATCAGTATAAAAAATATTGGTCACAGGGGCTGTTAGTCAACAAAGTACTCTACAGACATTATGTATCATTTATCATTATCAAATCTTTTCTTGAGAATTTAAAAATTCTCGAGAAAGTGTAATTTATGGTCAGCTCCTTCATTCTAGAAAACCAGAAGCAATAAAACATCAATTTCATTAGCAATGACTTATGTCTTCCTTAATACTCTTGAACACATTTTACTTTTTAACTCTGAAACAGCATTTCTCTTTAACAACACAATGCTTTATTGGCTTTATTTATTATATTATATTTCATATGCTCTAATACAAGTACAGTGAGTTACAAGGGAGTTTTTGTTCCATTGATTATTTTGTTTGGCTAAAAATACAGAATTTGACACAAAGAATAATGAAATTTATAATCAAGAAAAATCACACGTATACATACAGGTGGCATAAACATTTATATAAAGAAAATCTATTAAGATGGGGTGTGCAATTCTGGAAAAAGTTAATTGTTAATTCTTTATTGATAACTGTTCTATAGGAAAAACAACAAAAAAGCAGACAAAAACAAAACCCCTCAAAAGTAATCCCTTTAAGCCTTTTTTATTTACAACAACATATAGCGAGTGAGCCCCCCTCCTCGCAGCTCGCGAAGTCGCTGGCAGTGTCGAAGCATGGTCAAAATCCTTTGAAATCGTCTGTCAACCTTTATTTGACAAAATTCACGAATGTCATCCTCCACCACAAAGTACTGACCTGAAAGACATTCAAGACGACCAATCAGACCACTTTTGTATTAGTTTGTGTATACTTATGATGTCTGTTACCAAAGGTCTTAGTCCTTTTTTATTAAACTAAGTAAAACATTAAAAGTGTCTCCCTACACCTTTTACATAATTAATGTCCATGTTCAAGATTTAAGATATTTAGAGTATTTACCAATTTATATGCACCTTTAAGAGAATTAAATTTACAACTTTGCAAGACCTTTTACTGACTATCATGAGAGAATTTTAGGACATACATTTATACATATCCATTTATACATATCCATGCATTTTTCAATATACTAAGAAGCCATATTAAAAAATGTGTTTAAACTGTACAGTTTTTGCTTTATATCTGTAACATTGTAATTGCTGTTAATGTTTTGTGGCAGCTGCTAAGTAAAAAAATTAATGCCATTACCTTTTGTATCTTTGGTCTCCTGATCCTTAAACTGCTTGTGCAGCTTCCGTGTGTGACTGTTAAGAGTTTTCATTGACTGATGGAGGATCTTGTACTTGGCTGTTACAGCTGTGTTGATACTCTGCACCACAGAGTTAAGTTGATCATATGATACAGTTCCTTTCATGTACCTGAGTGAAACAGATTATTCAACTTAATTTCATTTCACCACAATGGCAGTCACAGCTCAGTTTTGAACAAAATATTCAGTCTTATTTCCCAAGCTTGGGAACAAAAAAGCTAAAAAAAAAAGCTAAAAGAAAAGGTTCCCTTTATGAAACATAAATCAAGTTACTCATAATCATCTAGCCAAAAGATATCAACATAAATGGAGAACATTTTATTAAAAAGTATATCCCTTTTGTCCTCCTAGATAGGACAGAAGAACCTTAGTTTCAATTTCACCTTCAATTAATAAATTCAGAGTTATTAGCATGAGGTCGCCCCCATTATTGTCTGTTATCATACTAATGCTAAGTAACTTTATGACCAAAGCTGGGACCAGCACCATAGATGTAACTTTGTGCTCATAAACATTGTCCATTATCTAACATTAACCTACATTTTGCAACATGAGCAGCGGGGGGGGGGGCTTTCTATTACGGCCTGTTGTAATATTCACCTTACCTATTCAGAAGAAAATAGGCAACTTTGGGGTAAGTCTTCAAACATAAACCTGTCATCTGAGATTTTAGAGACCTGGCATGGGCAACAACTATGTTGACTATTGTTTTGTCCTGACTCCAGACCTAATTTTGTTTAACTTTGTTGCAGTTTCTTTTCTTGGTTGCCTGCAATGCATTCACCTGTGATGCATAATGATCCTCCATTTGTAAACATGTTACTTTAAAAAACTTTTACTAATACAAATTGTTACTCACACAACAAGCACTCTGCTTACTTCTTCTTCGCCCTAAACCGGTGCATTTCCAGCAGACACCCACCATATATAAAAACGCACAAAGCTCGTACTAGAGCCAGTCTTAAGTTTGTCTGTTCTGTGCTACTGTAGAAACATGACAGTGCAACATGGCAGTATATGTAGATATAAAAGGCTTTTCTAAGATAATATAAACAAAAAAAATGTTTTCAAGCAATTAAACACAAATTATAATATACTTAAGAATATTATATTCCAATTCTAACAAATTCTGTTCTACTAAATGCTATTAATTTCTACACACTGTACCTTTAAACTCATTTGTCCAGAGAGCTAGGGTTTAGGGAAGTTAAAGGAACTTTATTTAAAAATGTCCAAATTAAATATCTTTTCATTAAGTCTCTCATCATAAATCTTTAAAAGTGTATTCAGAAGCTGAAGCATTTAACAATTTTAGTCTGATGGTTTGAGGTTCCATCCTGTATTTCCCCAAATGATCAAATCTGAAGTAAGTTTATTAACATCCAAAAAAGACTGAATGCTATATGATGCTGTGTTGCAATTTGTATGCTCGAAACCCCAAATCCCAGAGGTATATTCAGACACAGATGACACATATAATTTATTATAGCTGTGCACAGATCCCACATACCACATACCTAGACTTAGACTTAGAATGTACAAAAAAACGTGACAGAATTGAAATAATTTGTTGCCTTTTTCTGGAGATGCTAACACCACATCTGAGGAGGCAGAGATCTGCAATGGTTTAGAATGTGATGATGTAATGTCTGTAAGCTCAGTGTGATTGGTTGTTGCCTTTTATTCCCACTGCAGATGTTTGAAAAATCAACCCAACTTTTTGGCAACGAAATATTCCCATTTAGTCTGAATTTACTAATAACATAAACAGCAGCTCCTTCCAGTCTTGGTAGAGACGAACCCTAATGTAATTGTACGGTTTATTTCAATCCTCTTTCCCAGGGACTGAGCCTGTAAGTTAAGGACTCTTTAAGCAACTTGTTTGGAGGGCAAGGACCCTATTGTAATTGTACTGTTTTCTTTCTTTCCCTCTCTTTCTTTCTTTCTTTCTTTCTTTATTTCTTTCTTTCTATTTTTACTATTTTTATGACTCTTGAACCTAGATTGCACTCCCTAAACATGCTCAAAGTGCAAAAATGTGCTCTCTTGAACCACCTAGAAACAATAAACTGGCCAGGAATGTTGGAGAGAGGTGAAAGCAAAACTCAATAAATCTTCTCATCAAGACCTAAAACTCACCCAATTACATCCTTGACCTAAATCCAACAGGAAGTACAAACTGAATTTGAAAATAAGATTCTGCCCCCCAAATTGACCTTGTACATTTGCTATCTCTTTAGAGGGCATTAATCATTTAAATCTCAAAGGCTTATAAGTGACTAAGGACATGCTGCCAATGAAAGGTTCTGTAAAAAAATTTTTAATTACTCTGTTGGAGTTTATACGCCATCAAATTTCAAATCAAAAATCAAAAAGTAGTAAAAATGAACTTGTGAAGAACTAAGGCTCCTAGAGTCTAAAGTCTCACTGATTTTAAACATACACAGATAGAAAGAAAAGAAATTTCCTACTCAAAAATTATTAGTTTATGTACGATTTGGCTCAAGTTGTGTGCTCACACAACAAAAATAGAACAAATTTGACCAGATGGCAGCGCTATATAAGCACTTTGTCATTTCAGGCCACAACTCCCTACCTTTAACCATCTGGACAAAATTTCTTTTTCTTTGCTTCTGTGGGTCCAGACGAATACATCCATATAAGCCACGCCCCTTTGCACTTGAAAAGTTTTTCTGCCTTTTTGAATAATGTCCAAATCATTTTTTTCATATCTACTCCTAGAGATTTTGATTAATTTACACAAAAGTTTGTGGAAATATTGTTTTACATTTACACAAAATCAGCAGTAAAAATGCTACTATACTTGACAGAGATATTCTTTAGATGCTTTAGGTACTTTAGAAGTTATGTTTTTGTCTTGCAGCTTTTTTTTCAGTTTTATTCTCTAGTAGTATTAGACTGAGTAAATTCCTCAGACAGAAAATATGTTGTGGTTTCAATGTAGTGTTCATGCTACTCTAGTCACACAGTCATTTCCAGGAATAACACTTACTGAGGGATGCTTTCAAACTCCGGCATAGTGATGAGCTTTATCTCTCTGACAAAGCTTTTGTTGGTCTTTCTGACATTTCCCAGCTGGGCTGGATGTACATCTGCTGCTTCATTCTGGCTGTTTGCAAATTCACTGTCAATGAGGTAAGAGACAACATTAAATAGGAGACATAAGTCATTCAGCGCCAAAGTTTATTTTCTAATAGTTTCTAATAGAGAGAGTATTTATTTTCTAACAGTATTGTGCATTTCAATGCTTAGATAGATAAAACAAGAAATAAAAATTCTTTGAAGGAGTTAGGAAGATAGGAGATGGAGGTTTCTGCACTGGGTTAGTGATAAGCTTTACAGGATAAGATTTATAAGATCACCTCTCACTAATTGATTTGTAGTTTATGTTAAGACACAAATATGCACTAACTTCTCCTGTTTTAGGTCTCCATCAGTTTAAAACATGGGTAGTTCTTTCAGTTTGCAGCAGTGTAGACCACAGGAGATGCCAACTTTAACACAGTCACCCTTCAACCACAAGCCAATGTCACCTTGCTTTAACCAATAAGCTGACCGGCTGATTCTGACAAAACAGAGCTAAATAACCCAAGCGTGAAGGAACACAAAGACTTTGTTGTGATTTCGTGGTCTTACAGTCTTCCAATCACTCACTACAGTAAGCTGTAAAAAGCTGAGGTTTTGTGGTTCATATCCTCATAATAGCATTTTAAAGCAGCTTGACATCTTTCAAACAACTCCACACTAACTGTAATAACCCTTTTAACACTTAATATTTATTTAGAATTATACATCATGCACTTGATTTTTTTCTAAACACTGATATCCTCTACACTGATGATTCACTCATATTGTATGAACAGAAGACATCTCCTCATCCACGTTTTGTCTTCTATGCATACAACATCCATTGCTTGTCTGTTCTGGATGAAGATCTTCTTAAGACTTGATGGGGTATGATAGGAGAGCAGCACAACAGGATAATATGCATCTTAAGCTCCAGCTATTCCCGTTACTCTCCTTTCCCAGTTATGGGGTTTTGGAGCTTTTGTTTATTTTTTTGTTGTTTGCAGATTGTGAAGTATTCTGAGACTAATTTGTGATTTTGGGCTACACACATTTAGGGTAAACTAAATCAAATCATATCAAATTGTCTCAAGATATTTTACACATAGAGTAGGTCTAGACCATACTCTAAAATTCAATTTATGAAGACCCAACAATTAAGAGAAATCCCCACATGAGCAAGCACTTGGTGACAGAGAGAGGAAAAACTTCCTTTTAACAGGCAGAAACCTCGGTACAGATCCAGGCTCTGCATCAAAAGTGAATGGTGGATAAAGATGAATGAGAGGGACAAGTTGAAGAAGTGAATGTGAGACTGAAGATGCATTATCAAATTTTACAGCAAATGTGTCTAGGATATTGTAATTGGCCAAAGATCTCAGCTTCTACCTGAAAATGTGGAAACACACAAACAAAAAAAAAGACTAGACTCTGCTGAAAGTGAAAGAGAGAGTGAGTAGTTTTTTTCTTTTTCTTGGTTTTGTTTGAATCATCTTATTTGAAAAACTAAAGTGAAACTTAAACTGCATTTGTTTTATTGCAGGGTCTGTTCAATTTGATATTACTTAATAAAATATAGAAAATACAATTTCTCCAATACAGTTTTCCTCATCAACCCAATTTCTAATTAATAGTGTATGCGTGGGCTCCATATCATGAGTTTTTGGTATTGTCACATCCCTCAATGAGTATTCTATCTCTGTAGAGCAGGGGTAGGCAAACTTTTTGACTCGCGGGCCACAATGGTTTCTAAAATTTGACACAGGGGCCGGGCCAGAATAGAAAGATGGTGTGTTTGTGTGAAGTAATATAAATGAAATGTAAAAACCATTACATGAAAAGATTTGGCCTTTAACAGGCACCAAAGCGTCAATGTGCAGGGTTTACTGTACAATTTTTTTCCCCAAATGTATGAATTTAATAACATAGCTGATAAACTCCCATTCAGTTTCAGTGGTAACAGTGTTGTTGATCTCCTTTTTTTGCCAGTGCATCAAAGTCTGGAGTTAGTTTTGTTGTGGCAATTCTCAGGAGATGGTGTCATGTAAACTCAGTGAATCTCAATTATTCTGTATTATTCTCTTCTTCTGGCAAAAGGTGAATCACTTTCCATGGACAGTCTCTTGTTGGAAACTCTTATGTCATAGCCATGGTTGGATTCATGCCATCAGAAGATTTTGGTGTTCCATCTGAGCCTTTAATTACTGGGCGACTCAACAAGTCCAAGTAAACAAACCTTATAGATAATTATTTTTGATTATTAAAATGTTTTGTAGTGTACCAGCATTAGGAGCTGATGAGTCATTTTGCAGTTTTTTAAGGAGAAAATTGATTTTTTTTTTCATGGTGTAACCTTCTGGAAATCAAAAGATAGGACTTTTTCTATGTGTGTTGTATTAATGTTAAAGTAAATAGTTTGAAAAAGAGATCTCTTAAAATTAAATTATTTAACTAATGTTTTGGAGAAAACTATCAGTAATGGATTATCACTATTAGTGTGTATTATAATTTTTCTGGAAAATTAAAAAAAAGGTTGCACTTGTGTATTTTATTTAGGGATAATATCAGTTGATGTGACTCATATCGTTCATTATCGTCAAATATGTGGTTAATATGTGGGATTGGCTATCAGAAATAACCAATAATGACTTTATGTGATGGCATTTAATTGACATTACATCAGCCTTTGAGCACCACCATTAAAAAGGGAAATTATGGGGGATCACATGATGCGCCGACCTGAGCAGACGTAGAAAGTTAGGCTCCCTGCTGGATTGCAGCAATTGTGGCTGTTATCAAGATTTTCCACCCTGACAGTTCCAGCCCTGCCTTCTCGACCTTGGAAGAAATTAACGACTACATCAACAAACTGCCCCCACCAAAGTAAACTCCTAGCTTGGAGGCTAGATGGACTGAATCTGCATCTTGAGACTTACCCTGTAAATCTTTAATGTTACAAAAGAGACAAAAAAAAAACAAACCCCCAAAAAAACACTGGTATCACAACAGCAATCTGGTGAGGGACGCCTGCATTCTTGCTTGTCAATTGACCCCTACAGCTGTACTTTATACAAGGTAAAGGTACAACTATGTAAGTTAGTTTATCATTTAGATTAGTTTTTCTTTTCTTTTTTTCCTTTCTTTTCCATGACTGTTTTATGTGTTAAGTTGTTGATGATTCCAAGCTTTTGGTTATGTTCATGCTTAGAAAAAACATTCTTAAGTTCAGTGATGTTAACTGTACACCTGAAGCTACAAACTGGTGCATTTTATGTTTAATGGTTGAAGTTGCATGCTGCACGCAATTCATAACACAACCTTTTGTTGATGTCCATTAAGATAAGTACCTGAAATATCAGGGGCTCTAACAATGTGGTAGAGGAAATCTGTCCCGAACTCTCTTTAAAAAGATAAGATTCAAATAGGTTTCTTACAAGAAACACATCTTAATGATGAGGATTACAACAAATATCATAGGGAATGGGTTGGTCACATTTTTTTCTCATCACATTCAACAAATAAGAGGGGGAGGTCACTCTGATACATAAAAATCTGCCATTCACAGTAACGTCATCCTGTAAAGATACTGAAGGGAGATTCGTTTTAGTTAAAGGCGTGTTACACGGTGAAAATATTTTGCTAGGTAATATCTATGCGCCTAATGTCAAAGATTATGCATTCTCTGCATCTTTACTCAGTCAACTGGCTGATATGGATTGTCCTAATATGATAATAGTGGGTGATTTTAACTGTGCATTATGCCCAATGCTGGACAGATCCTCTCCTAGGACAATTGTGGCACCCTGGGTATTTTGTTGGTTTAAATGGGGTCCAGAGTTATTCTTTAATTTGTTCTTGCGTTTGACGTAGACCCCCCACTATTATTTTTCTTATTGTTGTGGGCGCTTTGTGTCACTGACGGGGACTCACCTGCTTCACCTGGAGTAATGCCCAGTAGAGTCAGAGGGT
>JAPZDV010000638.1:0-10316 GCA_029814665.1 Acanthurus lineatus | reverse complement strand
ATGATCTTCATTAAAATCTCATCAGTGTTTCGCTGCAGCAGAAACTTTATTTGTCGCTAAAATGGTTAAAACGTTTGTTCACGTTTTTCTTGCTCAGTAAGAAACATCGAGACGAACCAACCACACGATGTTTTCTTTAAGAGGTGATGATGGTGTGAGAGCTGTGAGGGAGGAACTAATGAGGAGCTCAGTGTGTAAACGTGTGTGTAAACATGTGTGTACACGTGTGTGTGTACATGTGTGTAAACGTGTGTAAATGCGTGTCTACATGTGTGTACATATGTGTGTACATGTGTGTACATGTGTGTGTACATGTGTGTGTAAACGTGTGTGTACATGTGTGTACATGTGTGTAAACGTGTGTAAACGCATGTGTATGTGTGTGTTAACATGTGTGTACATATGTGTGTACATGTGTGTGTGTGCATGTGCAGTGTCGTTAAAGTCAGCTCACATCAGCGTCACTGTGATCAGGTGAAGACTGCGTCCTTTGATTAACGTCACATGTGAAGTTTGGCCGTGCTCAACTCTGACGCCATGTTTGAGAGACAGACAGGTGGAGAGAGAGGCAGACAGGTAGAGAGAGAGGCAAGCGGGTAGAGAGAGAGAGACAGACAGGTAGAGAGAGACAGGTAGAGAGAGAGAGACAGACAGGTAGAGAGAGAGACAGGTAGAGAGAGAGACAGACAGGTAGAGAGAGAGACAGACAGGTAGAGAGAGACAGGTACACACATGTTCAGAGTTCTCAGTCTGCTGTGTGTCCGTACACTGTGTTCTGTTTCTGGTTTCTTGTTTTGAACCTTCGTGTCTTCGTCCAAACCGCCGGTGTGTCTCCGTCTCTGACGGTCAAACCATCCTGAGCTCTGTGTGTTTTAAACGGCGACGCCTCCGAGCAGCAAATCCACCTGCAGACTGATCCGAAGTCAGGATCCAGTTCAGTTTGAGAATCAGAATCAACCCGTTCAGGTTGAAGTTCAAATGAAACTCTGATGCATGAATCTTCTCATCTGCAGAAACAGTCAGGAGACGGAAAGAAGAACTTTTTCTTCACATTTTCCTGTTTACAGAAGAACATTAAAGATATAAAATATGAACAGACACAATCAAAATATCTGGAACTTTTTCCATCATATCGATGCTTCAAGACGGAATTTTAAGAAACCTGTCAGACTGCTGAAGTCACCCAAAGATCCGTATGTGTTTATAACAAAATACAAGACTGAAGTGTTAAAAACAAAGTCAGTTAAAGAGCCAAGAAACAGAAAATTAAAGTTTTATGCAGAATTTCGTTTTACATTTTCAATTCTTGAAAAGAGACGACGAGTTTTTAATTCTTCATGCAAAAATGTATTCTGAGGGAGAAACTCGTGAGAGGAGACAGTTGGTGTGGAGGAGATGAAGCAAGAAACGCTTCAGGCTGACGGAGGACAGAAATGTCAGCTGGAGGCAAAGAGATGAGAGAGAGGAGGAGGAAATATGGAGGAACGGTAACACAGAAAAGGAGAGAGAGAGGACAGGAGAGGTGAGGAGGAGGAATAAAGGTCGGAGAGAAAACAGGTAGAAGATGATGACGAGGTGAAAGATGGAGACGCCAGAACAAAAACAGAAAGAAAACTTGAGGGGAAGCAGATTGAGGGAGGAGAAAAGGAAGGAGAAGAGGAGGAGAGGAGGAGGAGGAGAAGCGTCTGAGATACAAGTGTAACTAATGTGGGTGAAAATCAGCAGGCGGCCGCCAGCCACGACTCAGCTGGGAGATCAGCTAATGTAGCTCACTGCTGTTATTAATTAATCAGTCATGAGACAGAGAAGAAGAGGAAGAGGAGGAGGAGGAGGAGGAGAGAGTGTAAAACACAGAGAGGTTAAAAAAAGAGGAGTGTGTGTGTGAGACGGTGACTCAGCTCTCAGCTTTAAATCCCTCATGTTCGAGATGAAGAACAGAGGAGGAGAAGAAGAGCTGGTTCCTCAGGTCTGTGAGGTGAGCTGAGGTCTCTTCTGTCTGTCTGTGATGAAGATCTTTCAAAGGTTAGCGATGAACACGACGTCTTCTGTCTTTAATATTCCACATCTGCAATCAGTGTGTTCTGCTGAAGGCCGGAAGTGAATCAACGAGCTGAGCGCCTTTAACGAGTCTGAACATGATGAAGATGAAGTGAAAGTTCAGATTAATTAAGTGATTTAAGCACCAAATGTGAAGTTCTCAGTATGCACAATCAGCTCGTTCACAGCTTGATATGATTATTACAGATTCATGGACATCAGAGCAGCGTTTCACTCCTGAAGCAGCTGATCGGCCCGCTACGTTCATTCATTGTTATCTCGAGATTACGAAATAATCATCTCATTATCACAGGAAGCAACCTGCCTCCTCCTCACCTGACACACAACAGACAGGATTTATTTCTCATGTCTGTGTGGGAAGCAGCGTTCGGAAGGAGGCAGGTCATTTAAAACAAAGCTGGAAGGTGATTGGACGAACGTTCTGTCTGTCACATTCATTAAACCTGCTGAAGCCAATTAGGAGCCTTGTTTTTCTGTGCCATCATGAGTCACACCTGTGCTTTTTACCTGCTGGGAGGAGCCTGTGAGTGAGTAAACTCGGTCAGCTGGTTCAGATGCCTCCGTCTCTTTCTTCCTTCCTCACTTATTTTCTTTTCTTGAGGTTAATGAAGTGAAACAATCTGCCTTCTGCTTCTTTGTTTAAGTGTCGTTGTCATCAATAATAAAAAACCCTGAAGGATTTTTGTTGGAAAACAACAGATTTTTTCTTTTAAAAAGTCACAACATGAACATGACAGAAAGGAAACTGAGCATCTGTCTCACTTACACTCAGTTTGTGTGATGAATCAAACATTTCTGACAGTTTTGCAGCACAAACATCATGTTTAGCATCATGTTTCCCACTGGATCCTCTTTGGAAGTAAAACCAAGATGGCCGCCGTGTTGCCTTTGTGTGTCCTCCATGTTTGCATCATGTGTTGACTGTGTGTTTCTCTGCTGTGACCCCTTCAGGCCCCATGAGACCGTGGTTCCTCTGGAAGATCCCATCGTCACCGAGGTGACGTCGACGCTGCAGGAGTGGGCGTTACTGTGGAAGCAGCTCTACGTGGTGAGCAACACACACACACACACACTTTGTCTTTACACCCGTCATGTCGCTGCAGTTTGTACGACATCGTGAACCAAAACAAAGCAGTCGATAGCGACGGACTGAGTGAACCTGAGTGAAACGTTCATGCTGAAAACAGGTTTTTAAAGATGCTTCGATGTTCAGTGACGATGAAATCTGATGGTTTTACAAACATGAGAACGTGGAAGAGTTAAATCTTCTCTCTGCGTCTGGTTGCTAAATCCTCTCTTCCCTCTGTTCGTGGTGACCTGACTCTTTCTCTTCGTGATCTTTGTGCTGGTCGGCTGTTTCAGAGACAAACTCTGTGTCAAAGCTCTGCTGAAGTTTAGAAGCTGATTCAGCGTCTTTGTTTCATGCTGGTGGGATCTGGAGCAGCTGGTGTGTGTGTGTGTGAGTGTGTGTGTGTGTGTGTGTGTGTGTGTGTGTGTGTGTGTGTGTTAAAGATGCTCGGTGGTGTTTTCTGAGACGTCCACATTATGTCAGTCAGTGTGGCGTGAAGCTTCGTCTCTGCAGCAAATCGCATGCTAACGTTCAGACGGGGAGACAGTCAGACAGTCAGACAGTCAGACGGTGAGACGGAGACAAACACTGGTTCTTCTTCTTCAGTTTCCTTCAGACATGAAAGTTTCTCACATTTGCATAAAACGTTCGTCTCTGAAGTTCCTGCAGAGAAACATTTGGTCTCCACACACACTGAAGCTCTGCGGTTTACTCTGACTCTGAGTGTGTGTGTGTGTGTGTGTGTGTGTTTTACAGTTAATTCAGTGTTTGACAGGTTCAAACAGGATGAACATGTGTCACAGCTCGTGTCTGCGTTTTGCTTTCAAGGTTTTTTGATGCTTTTTTCCACCATCTTCTGCTCTTCCTGCTTCTTTCCTTTCATATGTTTCATGTTGACTGTAAAAACAACTCACAACATAACTTGATTCACACGATTCACAACCTTTTCACACACATTTTATGCTTTTATTCATATAAAGAATCTTCATTATTATAAAGAATCTTTGACTAAATTTGAGGCTGGATGTTTTTCTCACGGTTCTTTTGTTCAGATCTGCAGCGTTTCTGCCCTTCTGTCTTCAGCTGTCCATCGTTTCTTACTTTTGTTTTATTCCTCTGTGGTTTTTATCGTGTCCCTCTTTGTTTTAAAGCTCTTTAACTTTCTGTTTGTCACCGTAGATTCATTGGATTTCTGTAAGTAATGACTCGTGTGATTTGAAGCTGCTCAGGATGGAAACTGTCTGGTTCTTTGCATCGCTCGTCTTCCTCTCGTCCTGCCTGTATTGCGTCGTTGCCCCCCCCCCCGTGTTTTAATTCAGATTTACACTTTTGTCTTTGCTCTCTGCCGGAGTTGAAAGACAAAAGCGTCTCTGT
Organism: Acanthurus lineatus; assembly: GCA_029814665.1. Lineage (NCBI taxonomy): Eukaryota > Metazoa > Chordata > Actinopteri > Acanthuriformes > Acanthuridae > Acanthurus > Acanthurus lineatus. The sequence continues at coordinate 5,815 of JAPZDV010000638.1, read as the reverse complement.
GAAGCTCCGCGTGACGGGTTTTCTTTTCCCACCCTGACAGATTTCAGGTTAATGAGTGTGTGAGATGAGAAACGCTGGTGTTTGTGTGGACAGACGTGATGATGGAGGGATGAAGAGAAACCAACAGATGATAAAACATGACTCACAAGCAGAGTGTGTTTGCTTTTCTTCATGTGTAGAGATTAATGTGAAATAATGTGAGGTTAAAATGATCAGAGGAGAAGAAGAAGAGATGAAAACAGAAACTGTGGAGTCAGAAGATTGATGGAGTAAAAGATCTTCTGCTTTGTTGGACGAGTCGGCGTAAGTTAAATATAAACAAGTTGTTCAGGTGGGAGGAGGGTTTTTTTAAGGTAACAGCGAACATTTAGTCATGGTTAAAAAATAATCACAACATATTTAAATGATTAATTGTGTGTTCATGGGTGTAAATGTCAGAGATTATGACTCATGTGTGATGAGCTTGTTTGTTTTTCACACTTCATAAATACATTTACGGAGCCTGAAAAATCTCCAACATTTATAATCAGACAGAAGCTTTCTGATTTATTTTAATCGTTAAAGATAAATACAAACACGAGCTTTTTCAATGACGTGCATTTTAAATTACGGGTCATTTAAAGATGGATTCATATTTTAACATTTTGTTTGGCGAAATGCGTTAAAACAGAAAAAAAGAAACAAATAAAAGTCATAAAAGACTCCTGCTTCACTAACTTTGCTGCACGCTGTGATTCATTACAACATTAATGCAACTAATATATGTAGAGATGCACACAAACAAAAACACACACACACACACACACACACACACACACACACACAGAGTGAGGATGTCAGAGGCTCAGGTCTGTTAAAGCTGATCTTGTTTTTAATAACTTAATAAATTCATGCCTGGAATAACCTGTTTTTTTTCTGACGTGTTTAAAGTGATTTTAAGTAAATGATCAGGATTCACATCAAACAATGACTCAGGTGACTCCAAACACCACAACATGAAAGTTTATCAATGCTAAACGCATAGAAACGTGAAGTCTCCTCTCATATTAGCCAGTGAAACTTGTATCTTCTGTGCAGTGAATCACCTTCAAACCTGCAGGTGTGATGAGACGACTGTTTTATTTGCAGCTTCTTCGGCACAGAAACTCGTCTGATTCTCACAGAAGCAGGAAACTGTGGATGCTGGTTGGCACATTATGAGCTGCTAAACGGTTCAATAGCAGATCGTTTCTCTAAATATGAAAATGTGCCCTTTAATAACAGAAATGAAAATGAAGAGTCGACTTTATTTCTGTTTCGTTTGGCTGCACACCTGATGTCTGCTCAGGGACTCGCCCTCTCTCTCACAGCCTGCAGGTGACACGCTGAAATTACAGCCAAAGAAGAAGAAACAGACTTTAATGTTTCTTAAAAAACAGAGCAACATGTCCTGCTTCACTGCAGCCGGAAAAACACAGAAAACCAAGTGTTTAAAGGTTTCTCTGTTTGTTTGTTTCTGCACAAATGACGGTAAAATGTCTCTGTTCAAATCAAAAGTGTGCACTTTGTGTTCAGTTTGGTTCAGATTTACTCGAGTGTGTGACAGTGTGACGTTCAACTCGACCTGCCCGAAGTTTATTAAACCATGTGGGACGTTTGCATTAAAACACTGTGACCCATCAGTTCAGATTGAGTCAAATATTTACGTCTTTAGGACGCAGTCGAACAAAACCATGAGGGTTCACTTCACCTGTGCAGTGATTGGTGCTGAAATGTTCAAACAAAACCAGCGTTAAAACCAAGAATTCAACAAAACAGACTCAGAAACAGAAGCGGTGAAACGTGTTCGAAAACCAGCAGAACGTTTGAAACTGAACCGAGTTCTTGTTCCCTCGCTGCCTTTTATCTTGTAGGTAAACTGTGTAGCTGTTAGGGATGAGATGATCGGAGATGACGATGCTGATCTGCTGGTTTTTGCTTCAGACTGAAACATCTCGACAAATATTTGGACGATTTGCTGTGAAGTTTGTTTCCTCTGCAGATGGATTAAGATGTTTACAGGACGAGATCCTTTTCCTCCAAATCAGAGTTTTACTAACACTTTGGTCTCTGAACAAATACAGTGTGTTTGATTCCCTCTGTCTGTCTGTCTGTCTCTCTCTTAGTCTGTCTCTCTCTCAGTCTCTCTCTCTGTCTGTCTCTCTCTCAGTCTGTCTCTCTCTCTTCCCTCGATCTCAGGCCATCTTTTCATTTTCTGCATCTTTTTTCTTCAGTGTTTGTTTTGTTTCTAATTTTCTCTCTCTGTGTTTTCTTCACATGTTGATGTCAAAGTAGATAATCTTGCATGTGTATTTCTGTATTTCTGTGTGTGTGTGTGTGTGTGTGCGTGTGTGTGTGTGTGGGCGGGATAGACGTGTGAACAGGAAGGCGAGAGGAGAGGGAGCGGTGACAAGTGAACAATGATGGAGGGATGTGAAGACAGAGATAAACACAGAGGGAGACGTTTCTGTGCTGTGAAATGTGAAGACAAGCTTGTGTGTGTGTGTGTGTGTGTGTGTGTGTGTGTGTGTATGCGTGACGCTGAGAGAAAGACAAACAGAAGGAAGTGACAGCGGCGGCGCTCTGTAGGAGGAGGCCTTGTCGAGCTCTTTTAGCTTTACAGTGTGTTGATGTTTTCTGCAGCAGAACGACACAAACAAAGCTGAGTGATGCAAACAGACACACCGACGAGTGCAGAGCTGTGTGTGTGTGTGTGTGTGTGTGTGATGGGATGATGCAAAGCACACACACACACACAGTTCATACAGTTCAGCTCCGTCAGTGACGCTTCAGCGAGCCCGTCTGATGCTAACGTACAGTAAATGTTTCTGTTCTCATCATCATGATGAAAAACAGCAGCCATTCAAACTCTGAACATGCTAACAAGTTGTAGTTTCATATTTAGCGTTTACACAGAAACCTCAGATGCACATTAGAGATTTATTTTGTGCTTTTGTGTGGAGTGGAGAAAGCTGGAGTGAATATTTAACATCACGGACAAACATTCAAAGACAAAAATGTCAAAAGAATAAAATTAAAAAGCAAAAAAATCAACACAAAGTGCAGGATCGTCACTTTGAAAAGCTGCGGGTGAAGTCATCGTGTCATCGTCTTCGTTATGTTGCATCACATGCTCATGTATGTTACATGTATGTTCAGTAAACATGTCACATGTGTGGTTGATGCAGGTGCACACAGACAGGTGAGCTGTGATGTAACAGGAAGTCACGATGACTCTTAATGAAATGAAACAGAGACACAGTTTAAACTCATATTTAAGGATCCGGATCACTTTCATTGATCAGGAAACCAAAGTTTCTTTAAGATATTTACAAAAAATACAAACTCATCCAGAGCAGCATTTCACAGGAAGCCAAACCAGCAAATATGATCCTGAAATCTGAACAAGATCAGAGCAGCAGGGGACAGATGGAGAGAGAGGCAGCAACAGACCTGCTGAGATTAACCAGAGGGAAGGATGGAGGACGAAGCAGGAGGAAGACGAAGCAGGAGGAAGACGTGAAAACAGAGTCAGAGAAGACCTGAGATAAAACGGCAGATAGAAAGAGAAGAGAGTGAAGGTGGAAGACAAACTCTGAACCACATTTCCTGCTAGAATCAAACAGTGTTAAAATAACGGAGAGACAAACAGACTGAATTCAAGTTTAGTTCTCCAAGAATCAAGAGGAGGAAACGGCCTCAAAGTTTCCCTCAAACACACGAGTGAAAATCAGTCAAAAGAAAACAGCTGCAGACGCTTTGCTGCAACGCGGCATTCAATGCAAAGAAAGAAAAAACTCCTCGTCTTAAAACCTCAAACTCAGATAAAGATGATTTCTCGCTCTGCGGTCTGATGTGGACTCTGTAACGTCTGCAGACGATCGCTGTACGTCTGCAGAGTCGCTGCAGGATGAAACCGGTCAGATGATTATAGAAACTTTAAAATGTCTGAACGTTGTTTTTTTTGTGTGTGAGCTCATGTTTTAGTCCGACGTCACCGGATGAAAATAATGTAACTGATGAAGTTTTTACACTTCAGGTTGTGCAGGAGGTTTGATGGAGGGATGAAACAGACGTCATGTGCAGATCGGCCAGCGTGAACAGAGACGATGCCGACGTTCAGTTTTTCCACAACATGGAGATTAATGGAGACTTTAAACAAAAACTGACTTCAGAGAAAAATTAAACTCACAGAAACAATGACGTGTTCTTACAAAACTAAGTAAAATCAAATAAAAACAAACAGAAAATTTTGTTTTAGTCTTTTTAATTGTCAGAAATTTCAAAGCAGCAGATTTAAGGAGGCAGAAAAATGAAAAAATGACTCAAATGGAAAAAAAAACTGTAATAACACCAACAATAAATATAAAACTCATTATGAAGAAAAACAGTTGTATCTCTAAAACGGCAGGATCTTTATATTTGCACACTTCTGTTTGTTTTAATCCAACATTCATAAATAAATGATTGTATTGTTGTTTATATAAGTTTAATGAATTTTACTCTGAGATATCAAAGTGATTTTATCTTATTTATATTTTATGATGACGATCTGATAGTTGATGTCTTGACATTCAGAAGTTTAAGTGACTCTATCATTAGAAAAGTCACTGATGTTATTTTTGAGTTCATTTTCTGTAGATCTGACGTGTTCTGTTGTTGTATTAGTTTCCTTTGTTTGGCCTTTTTAAAGCTTCAAAATGAGCTGAAGTTGAATTTTAGTTCAACTTTGATGGATTTTTGTCCGAACTGATGGATCATAAATCACCACAGACGGTTTCAGGTTCTGTCTGTGTTTCTGCAGACTGTCTGTTGATCCGTCCTCTCTCCTCCAGCGCTGTGTTCTCATTGGCTGTGCAGTTTGATTGACAGCTCTGTGTATTGAAGCTAACAGTACAGTGTGAAAACGCCACCTCTGGTTTTGGCCTTTGGCACGCAGACGTCTCTATGCGTCCGTCTGTCTCTCTGTCTGTCTCTCTCTCTCTGTCTCTCTGTCTGTCTGTCTGTTCTGTGTGATAAAACATGATGCGATCTTCTCGTGGGTTCCAGATGTTTGCAGCAGCAGGAGCAGCTTCACCTGCTGTCTGTGTCCTTAAAGCAGCTCAGCGTCTCTTCTGACGTTAATCTCTAAAAACAGATTTCTGCTCGTGACTTCAGAGTCTGAAGGAAAAGGGACAAGATTTTGCTTTTTGAAGCCTTTTACTTTCCGTCTGTAGTTTGTTTGATGTGCGAGCAAATCCGACCAATCGGGTTTGAGCAGGTTATGTTTACATCCAGGTAAACAGTCTGCGTGGGGAGTGAAAGATGCTCATGATGCTTCTAGTAGCTTTTAGTTTAAATTTCTCTGCAGCTTCATTCTTGTGTCTCAGTTTTCTAATCGGAAGAATCGTATCAGTGCACAGAGGAGGAGGAGGAGGAGGAGGAGGAGGAGGAGGAGGAGGAGGAGAGTCTCTGATGGGACATCTGATATCTGCTGACTTCAACAGAAGCCTGAAACTCTGGCCTCCTCCTCCTGAGGCCACGCTAGGATTTATACGACAAACTGAGACTGAAGCAACATCTCACTCATTTCGTGTGTTTTGAGTCGATGTTTCTTGTTTTAAAGACACGTTTGTTCCTCCTGCTTCACTGACTGTCGTCTGCCGCGTCGCTCACGTTGTGGTTGTGGGTTTTTACCACATGTGAAGCATCTTGTGGTGGTTTTACACTCTCTGTGTCTGTCTCTCTCTCTCTGTCTGTCTTTCTGTGTCTGTCTGTCTGTCTGTCTCTCTGTGCCTGTCTGTGGTTTCACACTCTA
>JAPZDV010000637.1:0-10316 GCA_029814665.1 Acanthurus lineatus | reverse complement strand
GATCTTTTTTTTTTTTTTTGTTTTTTTTTTTTTTTTGCTCTGGGTGGTTAGGGTTACCGGACGCAGGAATTTGAAAAGGAACCTTTTGCATGGAGGTGGAAAAGACAACATTGACATCATAAAATAACAGTATGGTGATTCTGGCCATCACCATCTTGTCAGTTCCTGACTCTGCCAAACTTTTGGCTAAACCAGAAATGGTCCAAGAGGTGTATGTAGGTGGACCGGATGAAACCTGAGCATTGAAACGTGCCAGATGTTGGTGGCTAAAACCAAGCTATCAAAGGCTAACAAACCTGACTGTATGGTCCTCTGATACCTGCTAATTGATGCAAACTTTTAAATCAAATGACATTAAGATTTCATTCACTTAAAGAAAAGATGTCTTGGACAGTCTGCAAGTACAATTAATTTACCATGCCAGTACTTTTGCTTAGCTTTAAACCTAAATAAAGTTTTAGGATGTGTAAATAAAAAAAGTCCCTCCCTTCATGTCCCATTAAGAATGAAATTAGCTTTTAAGACCAACACTGTGTTAAATACCAGTCTGTAAACATGTTTTGTATGTGTGTAAAGTTACACACGATAATTTTGGAGTCCTTGTTTTGAAGCCAGCCTCAAGTGGCCACTTGAGGAACTGCAGTTTTTGTCACAACTACATTGGATTCTTGTTTCATCCATAGAGGTCGCTACATGGTCATGTGACACTGACTCTTCCTCCAGTGCTTCAGTCTCTCTCTTGTCCAGCTCTTGTGTCCCCATTTCCAGGCTTGTCCCATTTTCCAAGTCAGATCTGGTTTATGTCTCCCTGTCTGAGCCTTTATTTGTCTTACAGCCTGATTTTATCTTTGTTGCTCTGCTGAGGTTGTCGATGTCTCCATCATGAGTTTGTGCTTGTTTTCCCCTCATTTAAAAAAAAACACTATTTCTTGGTAATCTATCAAACTATTCCCAGGAAAACATAATTTCTCACGAATACAAGAGTGCAGGAGCTGCTCATCCAGTGGTGCTGCTCAGCTGGCAACCTGGGTGCTGGTGTTCTTGTATATGTGATATGTTTTTATTCTCTATGTGTGACATTACTGTGTGTGTGATCTGTTGTTGTTCTGAGCTGTGCATTGTACCACTGCCCCAAAGCATTGTGTTGGGGGGATGAACACATAATCCTGTCCAAAGGTAATTACTGTTGGCAGGGAAAACACATACATTAAATGCAGCAGTCTTGGTGGTTGTAGCATGCAAGCATTGACATTTCTTGTGCATTTGATGTTCTGACTGTTGATGACCTCTCGGCTTCTGATTTGGAGATTAGCATGCATGTCTGATTCAACTGTTTGTTGGACTGCCTGTGTAATTTGTATTTACAGATTTTGTTTTCCATTTACTGCATGCCTGTTCTATTTTTCTTTTTGCTACACAGCTAGACTATAAGCTGCTATTTTTGCACACACTTCAAATAAATTAAGAGGAAATCATTTCAGCTGTGGAGCTGATTCACAAGCAGACATGCCAAATATCCCGAGTCCCAGCAGGTATTTTTCATGGGAAATGGAAGCACAGCTTCCAGATAAATACTTGCTCATATTTTTTAACTGTGGTCTATTGTATTCTTTGTTCTATTGCTCTTGCTTGTCTCTGTCTCCCACATGAACCTCTGTCTTTGTAAGCATCTGCTCAAGCCTGTCTCCTCCTCTCTCCAGTTGATTTTTCTTCATTCTCAGCCTTGTTGTTGTACTTCCATCTCTAAGTCCAGTCATCCTGCATCACTTCCCTCTGAGCTGCATCATATTCAGTTCTTCTGCATGTCCAGCTTCATGTGCTTCCCCTCCAGATCCAATCTGTTTCTCCTGACCCCAGGGTGTCTTCTCAAGCTGTTCATCTTCAGCTTTTGTGCTGCCCAACCTGTGTCTGCAGCTCAAGCTGTTTCTTTTGTCTCCTTTCCAAGTGGATTTAATAATCTTTACAACCTCCTGGGTATTCTTCCTAGGTAGTCCTGCCTGCTTTTTCTAAATTCAACATCAGCATGACATTCTAATTGATACATGACACTTGGATAAGCCTGTCCTGTACTGCTCTTTTGTTATCTGTGTGTCTATTCTGCCTCTCTCTGTTTGCTTTTGTTTGCATGTCTTATCTCCCAGTCATTCTCCATTTGTTTGCTACTGAACCCCACCTGCCTTAACTGTGTATATATTGTTGTGGTTCTTGCAACCAAGTAACCAAAACTTTGAGTCATCTTGTGTTGAGTGACACTCACAAACTGCATAAGTAAAAAAGTATGTGTGTGTATGAGAGAGAGGGAGAGATATACTATCCATCAGGCCATAATGGGTTCTGTGATTCCCAAGACTCATTTTTCACATGCAAACTCACACTGAGAGATGTGGATCTCTCCTTAAATAAGTTCAGAAATCATGTTTTTAATCACATCAGTCTGCTGCGAACCACATTCAAGCAAACTTTGTACCATTTTGCTTCTCTTACCATCGTTTTTTTTAATAGAGTTGCAAAAAAGACAGTCGGATTTGATTACAAATAAACAGTGATAACAACAGTGTACAAAGTGTCAAATCACTACAGTTGTATCTTACTCATTTTTAGTTTCAGTTGCAGGCCTATCTCTTATCTTAACATCACTAAATGGGTGTGGAGGTGTACTCTGGCACTTCTTGTTAACTTGTAAATGACGGGAAAGGAAACAGTTTTATGTTGTCCATTTATTTACCTTTAATGGGTTGACAGTCACAGTCTAATACAATACTTTCACCAGGCAAACAAATAAGATTGAGCTGCAACTGTGGACGTAAAGCTGTCGTCTGTGTATCAAAAGTTCGGCCCATTCCTCCAGTCTGCATGTCCGATTGTCTCTGGGTAAGATACTAAACTACAAATTGCTCCATGGATGGTCCGTCGATGTTAGTGTTGTGAATGGGTGAATAGTAACCGGTACTTCAAAGCTTTACAGAAATACAGTCCATTTATCATTTTTTAAATGAAGATATGATTGAACCACATCAGGTACACTAAGCAGGGGAGGTGATGTGCCTGCTCAGAGCCCAAAAGATATTAAAATATTAAAGTGTAGTTCACAACACCAGCCACAGCCTGTTCACCCTGCCGCCATCTGGCAGGAGATAAAGAAGCATTTTCTGGCTTATCTTCAGATCGAAGGACAGATTTCATTCTCAGGCTACGAGGTTTCTCAACCTGTCCTCAGCTCTCATGTAAAAAGTCTTTTTTATTTTTATTAACTCATCAGTCATTTGTAAATTCACATCATTTGACAGCTCAACAGTAGTATAAGTGGATCACAGTTGTATTTTGTAATACAGTCCTGTCTTGTAAAATAAAAATAAAGTGATCTGAATCTTGCATTTCAGGACTGAGTGGACTTTCAAATGCCAACCAGAAACCCTTTGTTTCACTGACCTCTTGTGGATTGAAATTTCACATCTTTTGCATTACTGATAACAAGATTAAACGTGAACTATATAGTTTCATTGAGTGCTCTTTAAATATTCTTATTCTGATAATGTCAGGTTTATAACAGCTGAGGGCATATTTATCATTATGTCTAAGATGTTAACAGAATCTTTATGTTAAGATACATGTTTAGAATATTACACACTGGCACGTGGCCAGTTGAAAGTAGAATTTCGTTGGAAATGTTAATCATCCTTTAATTGTGGTGACAGGACGAGTGCCAACATGAATTGCCAAGTGTCAAAAGTGAATGTAATAGCACTTGTCAAATAGCACTTAGCGTGTTTCTCACCCCTTTGCATGCCTCCTCTTCCTCAGAGCCAGTTCTGTTATGTACACCAAAACAATGTGTAGGGATACGGGAGCATTGCTCACCAGTTCCCTTAAGTAGAATCACACACTACCGGGAAAACCACCGTAACACCGAGTTTGTGTGCTGCAGTTGGAGCAACATAAATTGGTCAGTCCACCCACACTGTGTCAGTCTGTGACTCTGTCTCAACCTGCAACACGGGAGCGCTCTCTCATATGCAAGTAAGTCAGACTGCTTTATTTAAGCTATATGTAATTAGATACTATATATTTTTTTATTTTATAGCAAAACTTTATGCAAAAACCGCTGTCTTTAAGGTCTTTTTGTACTGATTATTGTCATTTAATGCTTATTTTTCCATGTTGTTTTTTTTTAATATTATCCTGTTAAGAAAAATAATTCATTACTAAACTTTGAGTGCAGATTTGAATTTTTATGCATTTTCATTCGATTTTTCCCCCATTTTCAACCTTCCAAACAATTTATTTTTCTCCATCCAGTTTTAGTAGTGCTTGTAAACGCTGATGGCAAATCAATTCTGTCTGACTCATCTGGCGACGCTGATGCTGCTCTTAATAACATGGAAGGAATGTTTGCATTGCACTGGATTTTCAGGTTTGGACGGATTTGTTTTTTATGCAATCAATTTATCACTTGAAAGCCTGTCTTTAATTTTCATTAAGCCTACGACAATCTGAATTTCATTCAATTGAGCGCAAACGAAAAGTGTTCTGCAGACAAGGGACGGTTGCCAGTATGGGTGTGACTTTGTGCAAACGTTTCCAAGTAACGAAATGCATTTTTTCTCATAAACGTGGTGGATAAAATAAAGAATTCTTTGCAACAGGTTATTTTCAGAAATTGCACTCAGCGGAGCATTGTATTAATATGCTGTTGATCACCTGGTGAGAGTGTGGGTGTATAAACAAAGATTTAACACTGAGAGACATTAAATTGCAACAGAAGCACACAACGCATCCTCTCCCCTTGCAGTGGATCCTCCTCAGGACCTCATGATAATAGACCCGGGTCATCTCGGATATCTCGAGATTACATGGAGCCTCCCAGCCAGTCTGAAAGACAGGACAGAGTGCCCCAAACTCTATCAGCTGGAGTACTTCAACACACACAAGAACAGTTGGACCGTAAGTGCATGTTCCCTTCAAATACAACCTAGCCTAACCTCTTGCCAACCTGCTGCTCCTGTTTATCATACCATTAACAAAAGTCAGATATCTTAATGGACCAATTAGCGGAGGCGTTTTTATTCAGCCATTTCAATCTCATGTTGTGAGTAACAGATGTATAAACATCTGTCTGATGACTTGTTTGATCTTTGAAATATATTCCAGTAAATTTCGCCCCTAAAAAGTTTTTTGTCAGTGTTAAAAGTTTAAACTGATGTAGGGCAAGAAAAAAAAACGTGTGGTATAATTTAAGTTGGCTGTTAAATCTCCTCTCTCCTCTACTTGTACAATGGAAGGGAAAGATCTTAACAATCTTCTTGGTCACGAATGGACTAACTTTACATTTTCTAGACTGATCTTAACTCTGCCTGTATGGAGCTGAGTAAGCAGGTCTGGCACAGTGATGCAGACATGGTAATGCTTGGGAAATGCGTTTTTGTCTGACGCACTAAGGAGTCACGCTGCAATGACAATTTGAGATATTACAACATGATTACTACAACAATGATCATATCTGTGTCTGAGACAATTGCTGTGTCTGTGGCTATGGTGATGATCATGAGGAGGTCTAGAAAACTGAGATTACAGTGTGCACAAAGTCTAGGACTGTATTCTTGCCAAGTATTCAAAAATATTTAATAATTATTTATTGTGGTCAGCTGGTTCACAGCTGAGGTATTAAATGTTGTTATAAACAGAACTGAGTGAGGACTTTGGTCACATTATAAAATTTCCAGGAACAATATATGTCATGAGGATGATATGATCTAATCTAAAAGGTTGTGTTTTTGAATCGGCAGGCTGTCAGGACGGTTAAGAGGACACACAGAGCCCAGTTTGATCTGATGAAAGACATCAGAGTGAGAGTTTACACCTTGCTAAATGGACCCTGCACCAACGGCACTTTGATCAAGAGCACAAACTACACTGAGCTTGTCCACAAACCCCCCAGCACAGGTCAGTCCCAAAGGTTCAGTAGATGTAAGAAATCTTTAAATGAGATAATTAGAAAATAGTACTGAAATATAAACCACTATTTCTGATTTCTATCTCTAGGTTTTGCGGGTACAGTAGTTCAGGATTTTGTGTGTGTCTACTATAACATGGAGCACATGGAGTGTACTTGGGGAAGAAGCACAAAGATGTCAGCCGACTCACAGCCAAGTTTATACTACTGGTATGTCATTTAGTCACACCAGCAGTGGTTGGTTCATTCATCACTTTGGTCCAGAATTATATTTCTATTAGGAATTGAAATGCCAGTCTTAGACCTTGGGAGATAAATCCAAACCACTTAGGTGAGCCCCTGGCTTTTCATCTAGCACCACCATGAGGTTGGTTTTCATAAATGTCTCAACTACTTTGGATGGACTGAAATTTTTTTACATACATTCGTAGTCCTTGAAAGATAAATGAGTGATTTTGGCGATTCCTGATGCATGATCAGGTCACAGGGTTTACTTATCCAGAAACAGCTCTTGTTTGACTGCCCCACAGTCCATTTGGCAGAAAAAAAACAAACAAAAAAAACTTTACTAGTAAGTCTGGAAGAAATTCTGATAAAAGCAATCAACAGCTCTTTTGTTCGTAGGAAAACAAACAGACTGCAAAGCTTATCTTTCCTCTCTTGATTGAAAAAAAAAACCTCATAAGCAGCCCATGATCAAATCACAGTGTGGTTACATTATTAAAGGACTAGTTTAAAACGGTTAAATGGGAGGTTGTATTCTTTTAATGATCGTCTAGTTGCTTACATGTGCATATGAAAGAAACCAACATTAAAGGACAACATGTGAAGGCATGTTGTTTCAAATGGACCTCAGTGATGATTGGTATCAGTAAGCCTCATACAAAACAGGGTGTTTTAACAGTGTGTTTACATCCACTTCAGTATCACTAGGAGAGAGACTTTCTCAGTAATAATGAGAATCACAGATGGTCCAAAATAATTGTTTAAGGTCCAGTGTGTAGGATTTTAGGAGAATCTATTTGTAGAATATGGCAGAAATTGAATTTATTTATTTTTGCAAGTGTATTATCACCTGTGAAAGAGAACAGTTGTGTTTTCATTGCCTTAGAATGAGCCTTTTACATCTACAGAGGGATCCTCTTCCTCAAAGTCATGCCATGTTCCTACAGTAGCCCAGAATAGACAGAGACTCACTTTAGAGAGCAACTTCCATTTTTTTTCTCTAAGAATGTTGTTGATCATTTTAAATGTCAGGTTTTAATGACCAATGAAGGTTTACTGACACTTGTAGAATTGAGGTGATGGTAAACATACATGCATGCACGCCTCATCAGTACTCATCAGAACTGTCTGGCACCCATCTGAGCAGTGTGTTTCTGGTTGGTTTTGTTTCCCAGGCACAAGCCACTTGAAAAGGCTGAGGAATGCCCCAAATACATCATTTTGAATGGAATCAGGAGTGGATGTGACTTCACAGGGATATCTCTCCCTGATTTCACTGATATCAACTTTTGCCTAAATGGCTCCTCTCCTGAAGGGCCCCTGAAACCAGCCTTTGTCACTCTGCAAATCCAAAACCACGGTACTTACATCTTTGCCTTTTGAATATAACAACAACATGCAACCATGCATCCTCAGTGAGGGTCCAGTGTTTTTGCCCTCATGTTTTTTTTTTTTTTTTTACCAGTGTTTACTTTTTCCTTCTCAGCTTCCTGTCACAATCTGTAATCTGGCTTTTTTAAAAAAATTATTTTTATTGCAGTGAAGCCTTACATCACTGAGAAGCTGGACCTGCGAACAGGTCCAGACACACAGCTGGAACTACACTGGGACAGTCCTGTTGGCAGGATCCCTGAGCACTGCCTCGAATGGGAGGTAGAGCACAATCAAGACGGACCTGATGGAAAAACTGCATTGGTATGAAATAAACTTACACAAATACATTTCAAGCTTTTAGCAGTATCTAAGGCACTTGTTGATCCAACTAGAGCCATTTCCCAAGAAACTCTACAGTGCAGAGGGTGTAAAGCTTTCCGTAACCTTTATTTATTTCAAGTAGGTTCAATTAGATTCAAGTGATGAAAGCATTGCAGAGACAACTGCAGAAAGCAGGGTGAGTCATGTAGGCAATGAAATGGTCAAATGCTAAGCTAACATTTAAAAATTAAAACACTCCATGTGCATCTTGTAATTTTGCATTTGCATTTCATATGTCTTATATCCAAGATACAAGTTTTTTTTTAATGTATTCCCTCTGGGGAATAACAATGTTGACATGAAAAAGCGTTTGAGTCTATATTATATTATAAGTATTTTATTTTCATTATTTATTAATTTTCCCTACACTTTTAGACTTTCCTTTTTAAGTCACGTTAATGTTTTGAGACTTAAGAATAAAATTAAATTAATAAGCTGATAAACACACATTTTACAGGCAAATGGCACCATTATCATTTGTGTTTGTGACCACAGTCCAACAGTTATTTTTCCTTGAGCTCTGATTTTGTCGCCACTGACTCTTTAGGGAATTATCCTCCCAAATTTTTTTCCTTAAGTTGCTAACTTTGTCTGTATTCAGTTTGGTGTTTGGCAGAACATCTTGAGTAGATTTACAAGCGCTAAAAAAAAAAACAGCTACCAAATGCTGTTTAAACCAGGCTGATTAGGGTGATGGGACTTAACTAAATGTGTCTTAAAACCAAGGCAAAGAGCCAAAAAGACTCTGAAGGTCTGCAGGGCTGCAGAGTTTGCAGTGAAAGTTCTATTACATCGCAAAGAGTCATCTGAGTCACTTCTCCTACAGAAAACATATTGATCGGTGCATCTATAAGCTGGTTTTAGCAGCGGGCTCCAGCATTTATAACATTTCAATCATTTTTTTATCTTCTAATATGACTGACAGAAGCAGATTTCAACCAAACAGACGAGTCTGACTCTGCCCTCCATCGTTGACAAAGAGGAGCACTGCTTCAGGGTTCGGTCCAAAGTGAATAAATATTGTGTGGAAAAAAGCCTCTGGAGTGACTGGAGTCATCAGATATGCCATCCAGGTAAAGATGCTTCAGTTGACATTGCTTTAAATACACCAATATTTTCTCTCCATCCAGTAATAATAGACAGTACAACGACAATCAAAATGATATGTTAGCATATATTAAAAAAAAGAACAAGAAATCAGGGAAACTGTGTGACAAATAGCTTATTGTGGAAAGTGTCAGCAATACTCTCTTAGTCACTCTTTATCTGGAAATTCCCTGAGAGATTTTTTCACCAAATGTTTTCATGAGTGATGTGACACAGAAAGAGAAGTTCTAAAAAAACACTCGACTTGAGTGTTTTCATCCAATGGGGTTTAAAGCAATGTTTATTTAATCCTGCGTTCTGAAAGGATCTGTTCAGAGTGTTTCAAGTGGGTAAAAGAATTACAGACTAAGACATAAAGCTTTTTTGTTTAAAGCCAAACCAGCAAGTCCTCTTGAGTCACAATAACTTTTTGGATCCCACTGGGAGACCATGATGTCATCATCCAACACTGAGGTAATTTTTTTGGATTATTTTTTTAATACTATACAATATTGCAAAATATAAGTTTCATATATACAGTTTAACATTGTTATTCTTTAAACTGATTATTATTATTTTAATGTCTTCTGTTCTATCTTCAAGTTTGATTGAAGTTGCTCTTCTTGCTCATTTTAAGAGCTGAATATTGATATTTTATATATATTTTTATAATATTTTTATCGAAAAAACTTTTAATACTGAGAACAAGAACATTACACATTTACTGTCAATGATTAAAACTTTTAGGAATTCTAATGTGTTGTTTATATTAATCTCTTAATCTCATAGCTAATATTGTATTTCTTATATATTAATGGACAGGATTCAAATATCTTCATTTCATACAACTTAAAAAAGTAAATCGGGATTTGTATTAACTTTCTAATTTGTCCTGTTTTTTCACAGCCACGGATGTTACCATTTACCGGTCCTTCGAGGGGGAGGATGAAGGTGGTTTTCTTTGTTCTTTTTTGATAATGAAATGTGTTTGAACAGTTTGAGGTAAAGTGCATTTTGTCTTTTTGTAAAATATATTTTGGAAATTACTCACTCAAATTGCAGGTTCTCCTGCATGCTCGAGTGAACAGAAAGGTATTTAGCTGTGTGCAATCTGCAACCTCACCACTACATGCCCTTAAATCCTACACACCAGACCTTTAAAATCATAAATGCACCAAAAAAAAAATCATATATGAACTTTGAATAAGAGACATCCAGTGGCCTGAATGTCTGTGTAGATTCTCAGTCATCCAGGTCATGATTATCTTAAAGAGTCATAAAAACAAGGCAACTGGACTTA
>JAPZDV010000636.1:0-10326 GCA_029814665.1 Acanthurus lineatus | reverse complement strand
GTGATTTTGATTTGTCTTAAGTTTTTCGGTTTGTTTCCTCCAGAGATGCGCCCCCCTTAAAATTTTTAGCACCAGCTATCACTGTTTAATTATGAACAAATTGATATCTTCCCAAAAGAATATAAACTAGGAGTTCATATACACACAAAAAAAGAAAAAAAAAGGCAGTCTGGTATGACAACATTAAGGAAAAAAAGTCGACATAGATCTATGATACATAGAAAAGTCCATCATTTTAAATAAGGTCTATGTGGTTATTTTTTATTCATTTGTAGAGCTTCAGGTGACATTGGGAATGCGGTAAATCAGTGAGTTCACATGATTACCTCACGATAATGTTGACATACGGCGGTCCTACTGCAGTGCTTTGTCGTCCAATCAGAGCCCGTCTATCCGCACGGTTCTAGACTTTCCCTCCCACTACGCAAAGAGGCCGGAGCCAGGAGTGATGGGAATTCCGGCCCCTTTTTAGAGAGCCGGTTCTTTTGGCTCGAATCACTAAAAATAGCTGGCTCTTCTTGCTACCAAGTGGCTCCTCAGATTATTTTGTTGCTTAAATTAATTTATTACCAAAAATAATGTAAAATTAATTGTAAAATGAATTACTAATGTAAAAACACACATTATGTCAAATGTTTATTATTTATATGGCTTTATTTATCAACTCAGCATACATACAAAGATGGGGCAGAGTGCTGAAAAAAATAAATCATAAAGAACAAAAACAAGGACCATCTCAATTAGACAAAAGGTCCAATCTCTGTATAATTTGTAAACTGTTAACTATTTGGACACACAGATGCTACCACACAATTTGACCAATCACGTGCGGCTTTAACAGATAAAATAGGAGAAAAAGAACAAATTGGCTCCCGATCAGGAGCCGGCTCTAAGAGCAGGATCGTTCGCGACCTACACATCACTAAGAGCCAGGCGCGTAGCATCCCGCTAATGCTAAATTATCGGTGGATTGTGCTGGAAAACTGGATATTTTGCGGTGGATGACGCTGGAGAGATGGACCTTCTGCTTTCGGGTGAAGGATACGGCGTTGTGTAAGCGAAGACACTCCTGCATTGTTGTAGCTACAGCGAATATTCAAGAAAAAAACTGGATGAAGAAACTGCCGGCGTGAGCTGGGGGTTTTCACCAATGTGGATTTACTGCTGAAGTGAACTTTTTTGACGGGTCTTTTGACTTTTCCCTGTTTTCTTCTGAACCCCGGATGAGAGGATTCTTCTTCTGCTGTCTCCGAGCTGCAACAGTATAGTGATGGAGTCCAGCAGTTGTGGCCAGCTAATCAATTGCGTGAGACGATCCTGAGCTCTGAACTTTGCTTTAAACTGGACTACTTGTAGGACTGGTTATTGCCAGAACATGTGAGGATACTTCTTAAAGACTGTACCTTTTTCATATTAGTTATTTTCTGGACTGAAAGAGAAAAATAGAAGAAATGGGAGAAAGTGTGCTTTTTCTGTGAATTGATGTTAAGAGGTATTTCTGATTTGTGAATTTATATTGAGAGGTAATATTTCAATTTCTTTTTGATACAAGAGTAAGCCAGTGTCATTACACTGAGGGTTTTTAAGAGGTTAAAGGTAAAGTGTTTGTGCATGGAAGAGTTTTTTTGTTTATGTTTTATTTTATTCTATTTTCTACTGAGTGAAGTCACATTGAAAATAAGAGTGACACATTTGTTGCATTGGCATATGGTTAATTTTTATGTTTATTATTTTTACTTTTACACCAAAACCTTTTAATGCAAGGACATCCTTTCAAAACTTACCTGTGGTTTGTGATTACTCCTGCTACTCCATACTGAATGTTCAATACCCAGATTTCTCTTGAGCCCAACCTAGCTTCTGATTTGTTGGTCAACTTGAGTCATACTTGTAGAGTCGTAAGCCTCTGTACCACTTTAACTAGCTAGTGCTGACATTGGTTACAGAAATTTTGGCGATCTAGCCAGGAGAATTTGGGTATCAATGAGAACTAAAAGTAACCAAAAAATAAGACCAGAAACACTAGTACAATGGATGTAGTGAAAGATACAGAATTAAATGTCCCTAACTCAGTTATTGTCAACGGGCTGACACATACTGAATCAGAAAGGGAACTAGAGCAGCACCTAGCAACTTATGGTTCTGTCAATAGAGTGGTGGGTATTGATGACCCAAAATCAGAATTTCACCAACATGTGATAGTTGAATTTACATATAGCTTTGCTATGCACTCACTAAGGTCCCTACTGCCAATAGAGTTTAAGAGCCCAGCAAACCCAGACGTCACTTTCCGGGTACGAGCCTTAGATAGTGTTTACATTCTTACGGCCCGTAGCGCCACCAAAGGTTATCTTGAAGAATTGCAAGTGGGAGGTCATTTCAAGAGGTGCTCCAGGAAGAGCTCATAAAGATCAGCATGGCGCAGGGTCTAAGTCTTCCTCTCATAGACCAACCGACACCAGCTGCAGACCCCGAATCAGCAACTCATGAACCATCAGAATGTTCTGACTCTACAGGTGCTAGTCGGAGAGCTGAGGAAGTTGAAGCACCACCTTACGTAACGCATGCTCCTCTTCTTCTTAACTCTGTTTCGCCTGAGCTTGTCCGCAGCTTGCCAATGGTGTTTCCACAAAGCCCTCCACTGTGACATGTTAAGCTTCAATCTACTAGGGGCCCACAAGCACTATCAATGCCAGCTGATGCTCAAGGATCTCCAATCACTGCTGGGAGTCCACATGTCATGTCACCACTTCTCAGCATGAACGCAGCCTGTTGACTTGTCATCTGCACCAGCACCTAGCATGGCTGCTAAATCAAACATCCATTACCAACAACCCATGTTTTCAGGTATATCAAACCACTTAAGCAGGGCAGGTGTGAATAATAACACTACTGCAATGACTCTTTCAGCCCTCACCATGAATGACGTCAACCCTCCTGCTGTACAGCAAGTAGTCATCATCCATGTCATGCAAACCAGTGAAACAATGTCCCCTATGCCTTCCTCATTTGGTCTCAGACCCTTCTCTGGAAAGATCCCCTGTCCTAACAATGAGCTGACTTGTTGCTAGCAAATTCGTCCATGTCTGACTTGCATAGGACGCGGAAGATCCCGAACAGTTTGCTGCCTCCAGCTACTGATGTTATCCAACATATTAGCCCTCAAGCCTCGCCATCAGTGTATCTCCAGCTCCTAGATCCAGTGTATGATTCAGTTGAGGATGGAGATGAACTGTTGCCCAAGTTCATGGGAACATTGCAGAACAATGATGAGAAACCTTCTAACTACCTGAACCGCTTGCAGATCACCCTTAGTGCAGTTGTTAGGAGAGGTTGTATCCCAGAGGGTGAACAAAATTGTTATCTTCTAAAACAGTCCTACCGAGGCTGTTGGGATAATGGCTTGATCACTGACCTCCAACTGGAACAAAAGACAAATGCACCACCTTCTTTTGCTGATCTGGTGCTACTCATCAGGACAGAGGAAGACAAACAAACAGCAAAGGATAATCGTATGAGAAAGCACCTTGGGCTACCTAAACAAAGCTTCACTGACCCAAAGCTTCAAACTGCCGCACACTGTCAGACTGCGTGCATGTGTACTTCATCTGAGGGAGAGATTACTGAGACTGAGCTGCTAAGGAAACAGATAAATGAGATTCAAGCTCAAGTTGCAGTGATGCAGACTACCCTTCATAAGGCCAAGTCAAAGGGTTCTAGAACAGCAGAAATAAACACACTGAAGAAACAGATTGCAGACATTAAAGCTTAAGTTTCTAACATGAAAACAGAGGCTCATGAAACAAAAAAAGACAATTCAGAAGCAGCTGAGATTAAGACGCTGAAGCAGCTTAAAGCCCAGGTGGCTATATCTAAAGCTCAGAGCTGTCAGACAGTGACATCAGCACACTCACAAGAGGTTCTTGTGAGGAATGAGCACTGGCTTATCAGCAAGAAAGTAGTTGGGCAGCATCATTCTGGGGAACCAACAGCCAACAGACCTTGTCCATGGTATTGTTTCCGCTGCAGAGAGGACAGACATCTTGCAGTTAACTGTGAAAGTGAACCTAACCCTCCTTTGGTTCAAGAGAAGAGACAGTGGCTAAAAGAGAAGCAGCAGCTATGGGACTATCAGAGAAGCCTCACTGGAAATCAGCGATTAAACTGCTAGCAGCCCCTGTTGCAGGGTAAACAGGGACTGAGAGACAAAGTGAGTGCCCTTGAAAAACCAAGAATGCAATCAGCAAGTGTGATAAGGCTAAATCAGCGTCTGTCAGACTGCCATCAAGACTGATAGGAAAAAATTGTACAGCTCGAGTCACTATTGAAGGCAAGAAGGTCAACTGTCTTCTAGACACAGGATCTCAAGTGACTACAATTCCAGAGTCATTTCACAAGGAACACTTACATCACCTTTGTCTTGAGTCCCTGGATGACCTGTTAGACAAGGAGCTTGAGCTGGAAGTAAAGGGAGCCAATGGACAGGCAGTGCCCTATCTTGGGTACGTTGAGTTGAACCTGACCTGTGGGGACAGAGATGAATGTGTCCACTTTAGCATTAGTGGTCCCTGATGTGGATGAAAAATCTCATCTGCACCAACTCACTGGGCATCCTCTATTCTGAATATATTGACAGAAATGAGGGTCTCCCTTTAAATGTGCGAAGGTGAGGCTGGACATGACCCTCACTGACTCCCAGGACCCTGTGGTGAGAGGCGCCGCCACTACCCTAGCAACAGGGAAGAAGTGGACCCCAGCCACAGCTGTGCTGCAGGCCAATTCTGCTCTCCTCCATCGTAACGTAGTGGGCCACGTCCAATAAGGCAGAGGAGGCTTTGGCTTTGGAGCAGTAACACCTCTCTGGCAAAAGGCATCTGCAACTGAACGTCAATCTATGGTGGTAGAGGAGGTGCGTCGACAGGAAGAAGCAGCCAGATGCTCCAAAGCCATAGCACAAGCCAAGCGGGTTCACTGTATGAGGTGGTAGGGTGTCGAGAGGAAATAACTCACATGGAGTGATCTCTGGGGCATGGAATCCAACAGGCTGAGCTTCATCGTATAAGCTACATATGATGCGCTGCCTTCTCCCATAAATCTGCAACTATGGCTTGGAAAGGACCCATCGTGTCCGCTGTGTAAAACTCCTGCAACACTCAAGCACATCCTAGTTGGCTGTAGGACCAGCCTCACTCAAGGCAGATACACATGGAGACACAACCAGGTCCTCAGGTGTCTAGCCGACAAAATCGAGTGCAAGAGGGTATCCATCAGGCCTGATCAACCTGTGGTGGGCCTGCCTCAGCAGAGGGTGTATTGTGATTAATGGCTGAAACACCCCTGTGACGCCAAGGTACACAACTGATGATACGTCCCGTTGGTAAAGCCCTATGGCAGCCTTCCGTCAAGAGCTCCTGAATCAAAAGCGGTGCAAACACTGGGGATTGTTACAGCTAGTCCATTCATTGAAATTTGACACAGACAAGTGAGCACTGGTTCTCTAGGGTAGGTGGAGGTGCGAGGAAATGTCTCTGAAGTGGCACCAGCTGGCAGCACTATTGTCCTTGATGGGCTGGTCCATGGGAGTGGTGGTCACACTTACAAATGGGTCAATGTGGAGGCACCGTCAGGATCTTCCCTCCCTGGTGGATTGATGGGGGCTAGCTCCGTGTGCACCTTGCCTGTCAAGCGCCCTTATTGTGTACCAGTACTGCTGAGGAATGAGACTAAAGACGACATCACCATCTCTCCAAAGACAGTGTTGGCTTAGATCCATGCCATTCAGCAGGTAATGGGGAAGGAGCATTTACCAAACTTGGATGCTCCCCTAACCGAAAAGATGGACTTTGACTTTGGGGACTCCCCTGTGCCACTGGAGTGGAAAGATCAGATCACGAAAGTGCTCAATTCCATGCCTGAAGTCTTTTCCTTGCATGATCTGGATTTTGGCCACAGTGACAAAGTGAAATATCGCATCAAACTTAGTGATGAGACCCCTTTCAAGCACCGGTCAGGAAGCACCTCCAAGAACTGAAGCCTGAGACTGAATCCCCATTTGCATTGCCTATTGTCGTCATCAGGAAGAAGGACAGTTCTGTGCATTTGTGCATCAACTTCAAGACACTTAGCTCTCTAAAAGATTAAAAGAATATGGATTGAAACTCTCTTCCAGAAAATGTAAATTTTTCCAGATGTCCATAAAAATATCTGGGCCACATCATGTCCGAACATGGAGTTGAGACAGACCCTGAGAAAACTGAGGCCCTTAAGACCTGACCAGTACCAAAGAACCTTATGGAGCTGCAGTCCATCTTAGGTTTTTCCAGATACTACAGGAGGTTTGTTAAGGATTATTCCAAGACCATCAAGCCTCTTACTGATCTCACAGCAGGATAACCCCCTCTCAGAAAACATGGCATCAGAGGAAGAGAGAAGACTACCCAGTACTTAATTTAAAACAGAGGTAGCATTAGGTGATTTGCAGGACATGGATCAATAGACTTGGCTAAGCAATATGACAATGACAACACTGGGATGTCAGGTGCTATATATAAAATGAATACAAAAGTAAAACACAACACACTCCATGCAATTAAAACACCTGATCCATAAAAAATAAAATCATGCAAATAATAATCTATGTCACAATGCCCAGCCTCTGTCTTCTCATACTCAAACCACTGCGACAAGATAAGAGGTGCTTTGGTTTGGTTTTGCTCAGGTTTACAGACAAAAAAACCATAAAATCAGTTAAACCAAATAAAACAATACCAAAACAATACTAAAACAACATTAAAAAAACATTAAAACAATGTTAAAACAACGTTAAAACAACGTTAAAACAATGGCTGACAACCGCACCATGCACTGGGCTCTGAAATATCAGATAAAAGTTGCTCTCCAACAATGTATATCAACAATGCTAAAACAATAAATATTGAAAAACATAAAATGTAAAAAATAAAGGCACATTACCCCAATTGTTTGTGGCCAACCTCTCTTGCTGTCATGTCTGCCTGACGGTGCGATATGCCTCCGTCGCTGCGTCTATTTGTGCAGAGAAGCTCTTTTGCTGTTGCGTCTATCTGTGCAAATAATTGTTAGGTCACTGGGTAATAAGTTACTTAAAACAGTTTAAAAATCCTGCTGTACATACCTGTGCTTGTAGCTTTTCTGCTAGCCAGATACAAAGGATGCCAATACACCTGGCTGTCTATGCAGTGCCTGCTCATAAATAGTGTGTTAGATTTAAATTAACACAGCTGATCCTGATTGCTCACTCACCCAGTCACACAGAGGATTGACGAGAAATAAGGCAAGATACCCTGTTCACAAGTTAGAGTTCCTGGCCTTAAAGTGGGCCGTCACCGCCAAGTTCAGTGACTACCTCTGTGGCATGGAATTCACTGTTGACTCAGACAGTAATCCATTGACCTACATTTTGACCTCTGCAAAGTTGGACGCTACTAGCTATTGGTGGTTGTCAGCTCTAGTACAGAGCAGGAACTTAAAATAACGATGCTGACGGGCTGTCGAGACAACCACATGTAGAGCTTAAAAATGATTCTGTGTAGAGAAAAGAAAATGAGAGAATCAAGCAGTTCACGCTATATTACCTAGCAGATGTGGATTCTAAAGATATTGTCTTTCCTGAAGGAATAAGAGCTATATGTGACCGGCTTGACGTCCAATGGTCTCATGTGAGCTCTGCAGGCTCATGTCCATCAGTCACTATTGAAGAGTCACTTGCTATAAATTCAGAAGCTCTACCCAGTGGGTTCCAGCAGGAAGATGCTCATGGCCTCCCCATGATTTTCCATTTGATGGAGGAGGAGCTAAGTAACAAACAGAGAGCCGACTCAGATCTCAGAGCTGTCGTTGAGCACTCAGAGTCAGGAGTCAAACCCCACATTACGACCGGATCTCTCTGACTTAGCAATGTGGCTTCGAGAGTGGAAACAATTGGTGCTCAGGAATGGAGTGTTATACAGGACACGAAGAGAACATGGACAGATCATGCACATGCTTGCGCTACCAGCTAAATTGAGAGCCACTGCATTGAAAGTCTACATGACGACTTAGGTCACCTAGGATTAGAACGGACTCTCGACTTGGTGAGGTCACGATTCTATCGGCCCAGGATATCTAAAGATGTCTAACACAAAATCAAGACGTGTGAACAGTGTGTGCACAGAAAGACCCCACCTGAGAGAGCAACGCCCTTACTGAACATCAGGACCAGCAGACCATTAGAATTGGTCTGCATGGACTTCATCTCTCTGGAGCCAGACCAGAGTAACACAAAAGACATATTGGTGCTCACAAACCATTTCACTAAATATGCAGCCATCATACCAACTTGAAATCAAAAGGCGCAAACCATGGCGAAGTGCTTATGGGAAAACTTCCTGGTTCACTGTGGGTCTCCAGAGAAACTTCTCAGTGACCAAGGCCCAGATTTTGAATCCCGCACCATTAGAATTATGCCAGATTGCTGGTATTCAAAAGATGAGGACCACACCACAAAGGGTGGTCAGAGGAAATCCGGTAGAGCGGTTCAATCGGACCCTCCTCCAGATGTTGGGCACCTTGGAGAATAAAGATAAGTCTCATTGGCGAGAGTTTGTCAAGTGCAAGTGCAAGTGTGACTGGGTTCACCTCATATGAACTGATGTTTGGCAGACAGCCTTGACTGCCGGTTGATTTGGCCTTCAACCTACCTGTGTGCAGTTCACCAAAGTCACACTCCCAGTATGAACATGATTTGAAGGGCCGCCTAGAAGAGAACTATTGAGTTGCCACTGAAAATGCCTTGAAGACGGCCGAACATAACAAGCTCCATTTCAACAAATGGGTCATTGACTCCACCCTTAAGGCAGGGGACCGCGTACTTGTGAGAAACGTTCGGATAGGGGAAAAACACAAATTTGCCAATATATAGGAACATGACATTCATGTAGTGGTCAAACGCGCTGGTAAACTTCCTGTGTATATGGTCAAACCAGAGGGCAAAGATGGTCCAGTGCGGACACTGCATCATGATCTATTGCTGCCCTGTGTATTCTTACCTGTTGCTGAATTAGAAGAACTCCCATAGCAAACTGTCAGCAGACCTAGAACAAGAAAGCAGTCAAGGATTGAAGTCACAGATGAAACTGATGCAGCAGAAGATCATTTCGATTCAGACAAATAGGACTATTATTATTGCTTACCTGGAGAAACACCAAATACTGACTCAAGTGAGACAAAAGACATTACTTGGTCAGTAAAGGTACCTGCAAAGGAAAAACAGTGGACAAAGGAGACAAAACAAGATACAAGGAGTCCAGCTGAGGTACATCCTGCTCCTTGTAATCCTGAGAAAAAAGGAGGATGCCCCATTCCAATGCAACTGAAGAGAGAAAAGAGGCATTCAGTTGGAAGGGGAGTCACAGAGAGACACCATGCAGAGCTCGCTTTCTCTGGGGTTGAGAGCCCTCTGACTATGAGAGATAATGCTTCAACAGAGCTTGGTCTAAACAAACCTGAGGACTTTTTGGTTCAGAGAGAAAGCTCAGCAGCTGCTGAAAGTGAGAAAGTGAGAGAGTGATGTTTCCAGAAACAGAGGAGTCACCTTCTCCTAAAACCAGAAGAGCATACCCTCTGACATCTCAGGCACATGAAATGAAACCTCATCTGTCCGCTCAAGTCGGTTTAACCGGGATTCTAGGCAGAGTGAATCTTTCTCTGAAGTAAATATCAGGGATGACAGGCTTCCTGTTTCCTCAGACCTGTCAGTAAATGACCCCAGTAGAGGTAGGAGGTCACTTGGCAGTGAATCTAGACAAAAGGTTTAAGTGGAAAGAAGCCATGAGAGTATGGAGGCCAAAACTCATGATGGACGAACTACCCCCCCAACATGCAATCAAGAGAGTGAGAGTGTGCCCACTTACAGACGTTCCCAAAGGCACAGAGAACCACCTGAAAGGCTACAGTACAGTCAGTTAGGAAACCCCTTGCTGTCTATAGCTCAGTCACTTGAGCCTGTCACCTGAACATAGCTTTCACAGATGCCCTTCAAAGCTATAACTATGCTGAGATCCCTGACATAACTGCTAAAGCAGCCTTTAGTCAGTCAGGCAGGTGTAACGGGACTTACACACCTTTGAGGGGGGAGGGTGTAACCCATGTTACTAGGCCTTCAGAGTGAGACAACTGTAAAACACACATTGATATTTTAATTACAGTGGCGGTTTGTCAATAGGGGGCGCTTGGGCGCCGCCCCCACCAAAATTCAACAGAAGAATTCTACTTAAACATAGCAGAATTTTTCATTAAATTTAAAAAAAA
>JAPZDV010000635.1:0-10334 GCA_029814665.1 Acanthurus lineatus | reverse complement strand
TTCCTTCTGATGATAATTTAAATGAGCTCATAAATTCTTCTTAGTCTCAAAATAAGTTCAAACAAGTTAAATGGGAAGAAAGAATATGCATGAATATGAAGCTTGAACTCGTGTGCAGACCAGCAATGACCTTTTCACCATGTTACCATCCAACAGGAACACGTTACCGGCCTGTCAGCTGCTCCAGAGCCAAAGAAAAACAAACACACTCATGCTACATTTAGCCACACTGGATAGCATGTCTGACTAACTACGTTTATTTACTCTAATTTAATGACTGAACTTTCACAAAACATAAATCATGTGGTTTTTTAATCACGCAAACACAAGCTGGGAAAGAAAATAGTGAGAGCTGAGAAAGAGAACGAGCGCTATTTAAAGGAGCAATCTGCAGCGGCTGCCATGCAGAGAACATTCATAAACATAATCCTCAGCTCCTCTTCATGCCGTTTAGTGTTGATGTGTGTGAGAGACGGTGTGCTCAGAATCTCATTACAGCCGCTGTCACCCCCCCCCTCAGGTGTTGTGAGTAACAGCATCTCGCCCACTGACACTGCGAAGCCCGGCTGACTCACAAATTGATTCTTCAAGTTTGTGGCTGGTGTTGCTTTAATTGAGTTGCAGGGCTCATGGCGTCGCTGATACGTGAACTTGCTCGCTGGGGTTGAAACTTTGGGTCTCCTTTAAGGAGCAGGGGGGGGGTCTCTCAGCAAGAGAGACATCAAGGTGAAATAATTAACGGTGTGAAGATGCACCGTTGTGGTAGTTATATTAAGCTTCAACAGCTTCATTAGAGGAGAGTGATTGTCTCGCTGTGACTGAGACGAGGAATAATCTGTGTCTGAACGTGGCGGCTGAAGCAGCTGAAGCAGCTCGGCTCATATTAGATGAAGCTGATGTTTTTGTTGTAGCAGTTGGATCATATCAACATGTTTGAACGGGCTAATTGTAAGCTGTTTTGAGTTAAAGTCTGGATGAATACTTGTCTCTGATTGGCTGTATAGTGCCAATTAAGTTTTGATTAAAGACATCTACAAGTTCCATCAAACTGTTTGTTAACAGTTCTGATTTAATGCACAGGCTCAGCTTGTTTCAGTATCGTCACCTCAACATTAGAAATAAACTATATAATAAAACAAAAATCTCATTTCTAAAACTTCAGTCCTTCAGGGCTTCTTCCTCTGAACACCACAGGATGGTGACTGTAACAGTAAACTGCCCCTCTGATCATTTTTACTCCCCATTCGCTGCTCAGCTTGTTAATTCAGGTTTTGGTCAACATGACAAACGACCCGTCAGGTGTGTGTGTGAGAGTCCTGACGTTGGCTGCAGAGTTTGTAAAGGTTAACATACCCCCCCCTTGTTTGAGCCAAACACTTTTATGAGCTGAGTGGACCAGAAATCTCCCTCATTGCCAAGTTGTATCAAAGGTTCGTCCTATTTACTGGAGTAATGGACATTGTTTCCAATGAACAGGAACTTTATAGGATGGCTGTGATTGTTCCAGATATTAGTCAGGTCCTCAGGCGTTACCAAGAAACAGAAACACTGTGAAAAACTTGAGATATTTACTGCAAAACACACGAGAATCTAACTGAAAAGCTCTGATTACTTTTTCTTTTGTGAGTGTCTCTGGTAAAAGTCATGTTATAACGTCCTTTGAGGTGTTTAATCAGGAATTAAACAGTGAATGCAGAAACTGTGCAATGTACAGTCATGCATTATCCCTTTCATAAAAGGTTTTTTAAATTTATTTTTGCATATAAGGTCCAGGTTCAGGTTTTTAAATGAAATATAAAATACAAAGTCATAAAATGCAACAATGCTTTATTTTTTTAAATGCATGTCTGTTCTCTGCTACATTTAAAGACTGAAAGAATCAGCCTGTTTAATCTGCAGCTCTGATGAAAACTGTTTTATTTTTGGAGAACTCGGTCATCGAAGTCATGGTGTCTTTTCGTCCTTGATGAAAAAAACTACATTGTTCACCTTCGGGGCACGGAGACGCCGTCGACTTTCAGAAATCGATCAAAGTGTCATTTTGAACATGTTTCCCATTTGCACCTTAACAGAACCACTCTGTCAAACATTATAATGAAGCTTAACATCTCCTGCCCGGTGGCCATGTGCCGCTCACACACACACAGACACACACATAGGTGTGTGTGGAGGTCAGCAGCATTAAAAAGTTTGTCTTTATACAGATTTGACTTTGATACAAAACGAAAAGGTTGACTTGTTGTGTCAATATGCAGCCCCTGTAAAGAAGGTATAAATATTTAAGACGTATTTCAAACATCAGCCATCAGTGATAGAGAAAGTTATCAGGCTCTTTATGCAAATAACATACAGATACAACAAGGAGAAAGTACTCCATTACAAGTAAAAGTACTTTATTTGAAAGCTGTCATGAGGAAGTAAAGAAGCATCAGAAAAAAAATGTACTTTTAGTATCAAATAAATGTGCTGTTGCTGAAGGAAAAGTTTCACTGTGTGTTTTCTGAATGGACTGTTGTTGCTGGTGAATTTAAATAAAAGTAGTCAGTCGGTTGTTGAGGCTGAACAAGTTCTCAATATTTCAGATGCACTAAGGTAGTTTAGTCTAAAAGATGTTGTATTTGGTTAAAAATCCAAAATGTCTGTATGTTAAAATGCAATGAGGGAAAAAGTACCATATTAACCTCTGACATGAGTGAAGTAAACTTACAGTGTCTCTAAAATATACTTGAAAAATGAAGTAATAATGCATCAAATATGTATTTATATACAGCAGATGAGTGAATGCAGTTTCTTCCAGCACTGTTTCCAATGCAAACATGTTCTCTTTGCAGAAACCTGGTGCATTTAAAGCTCACTGAACAACATGTAAAATCTCTCTGGTAAAAAGCTGAGGCCTTTCTGTGGAGTTTGCACGTTCCTCTTGTGCCTGTCGACGTCCTCTTGGTCAAAGACATGAAAAAACTGTGGCTGAACATTGTTCATGAGTGTAAATGTGAGAAATGGATGAAGAACCTTTAAGTAAAGACCATCAATAGTGTATAATATATGCATTAGATCCCATATGTGACGAGCTCATTAATGCAGATCAAAAATGATTAAAGATTTCAAATAAATCAATAAATGTGCTGCACAGTAGGACATGAATGCCCCCCCGCTGTGGTGGGTCCTTTCAGTCATGGCTGCCGTGTTCGTGCTCATACACCGTTTCTTCTCCAAGTGAAGCACGTTGCATTGATTATGAGTTTTTTCCGCTCGTCTCTGCCGCTGCTGTTTCCTGCTAATGCGTCCTGATGAGGCTTGGCAGACGCATTAAGGAAGTCCAACCTCAAAATAGATCTCACAGCAGCCGAACGGCTTTTCATCTGGCTGAAAGGACATGGGGAGGTGGGACAGCGGGAGCTTAGAAGAGGAGGGGAGAGATTTATTTATTTAAGACATTACTCATGTCGCTGGAGCCTGTGACAGGTAGCGAACGAGGGATCGAGGGGAGTATTGACAGCGTGAATACATAAAGTCCCACCGGGAGACTTTCAGTATAAATAGAAGAAACATGTCAAAACAAAAACAGCATGAAGCCCCAGAAGGATTTACATGATTCATGGTGATTACTTAAGATTTAAATACTATACACTTCAAGTGTTACAAGTCTTTTTTTGTAACTGTTAAGTGATAAATAACATGTAGTTAAAATGTATTTACTAAAGATTTCTGTTGTCTCTGTTTGTCTGTTCTGGTCATCACTTCCCGAGGCTGTCTCATCTCTTGAAGATGTTTCCTCCTCACACTTCGTCTGTTTATTCGTTCTGTGCCTCCCGCTGGTCTGAGCCGTAACCTGATTTAGTCAGCGGGGAAGCGGCGGTTATTATTTCCAGCTTACCATGAGATTACTCTGTGTAGCCTCGTCAGATCCAACTATCGGTCGTCTGGTTTGATTTAATAAAAGATAACCCTCACAGGCGAAGTCCAGGCTACTGAACCGAGCAATGATTCTTCCTGACATCTGGCAATCTCATGAAAAAGGCTTTATTTGTGTGTGTGTGAGAGAGCTCTGTCGTCAGTGCTCTTTTCTTTGTCGTTAAGGTCACCCATGGGGCTTCAACATAGAAATAAGTTAGATTGATTTGCTTCGTCCGCAGTACCTTTGTCTTAGACTAACAGCAGACAGAAGTATTGATTAAACAGGGCGACCTGACAGTTTCCACATGCGTCAAAGCATCAGCTGTCTCTTTTAAAACCTATGTCACATTGTGAAAAACACATCGACCAAAGATCATTAAGTCTTTAAACTGACAGCTAAAGACCTGCGAGCATCTTTAAAATACAATCTGTTTAAATAATAGTTTCAATTAGGTTTTGAATTACAGCTGCACTTTTTATTATCTTAAAATTACTTATATATTACCTGTTTATTTGCAAAGGTACATGTATGTGGCATGAACCTGCAGCACATCCCACAGCATTTTTAGCCCGAGGCGACGTTCAGACACGATCCTGCAGGCTTGTGCAGAGGTGTGGGAGTGTCGACCCGTTTGCAAATGCAAATGAAGTCTTTGTATTCCCTGGTGTCAGAGTTGTTCAGCTCTGCTCGCTCCGATGGGCAGATCGGCTGATTGACAGCCCCAGTGTGTCGTCGTCAGGCTTTGTTCTTCCACAAGTCGAACTCTGCTTTAACTTTTTTTTTATTTGCATTAATGCACCTAACAGTCCCCCCCCAAGGATGCATGAGCGTCATTAGGTCAAAAAAAAAGAAACATGAAACAATTAATTCATTTACAAAGCAGGTCTTTAACATAAATTAATAAAATATGCAAGAGAAAGTCGATAGTTGGCACACAGATGTTATAATCTGACCCTTGTATTGACGGCGCGTCTGCTTTAATGTGATTTTAAGTGTAAGAAAAGTTCTTTATGCTGACACGTGATGAATATGTGCAGGTAACAAATGGGCACAGACTAATGTTCTGGCACACAGCAGCAGTCAGACTTTTCACCTTTTCTCACTAGCATCCTGTTTTCGGTGGTAATGGAGGTGAACTCCTCTGAGCTCAGTGTTTCCTCGGCAGTCTGAGAGATTTCTTGCTTCTTCAATCACTTTGCAAACAGACTCAGCAAAAGTGAGGAGTTTTTCCATCACAGAATATCAAGACGCCTCTGAGCTTGAAGAGCCCTTTATGTGTAATGACAATACTGTTCTGGGTTATTTCTCCTTATAAAGAAGACATGGTGCAGTGTGATTAATACTTTTGTTAATTTAATAATTGACAAACTGTCGCCCAGCCGGGTTACAGGACCACTGAGCCATAAAACAAGCGCTCCTCGAAGACATCCAGGAAGAGCTGGTGACGAATGGCAAGTCACTGATAAGCTGTTAAAAATTCACACTTTCAAGGTGTGGCCGAGGATTTCACACCTGATGTTAAACCCAGGAGAACAAACAAAGGACGACTCAGCAGGAGGAAATGAGACGTGTTGCATTTGACATGATTCAGTGAAATTAAGAGGAAACGTAAAATGATTTAACATGCTTGTTTTGGTGTAAAAAGGGCAAAAACTAAACCAACAAAAACAGACTTTATAAGATAGAAGACTTTAGTTTAAATTCGATTTACCTGACAAAAGGGAACCTCAGATGGCAGCCGAGTGTGTCCCTGAGCTGATGTCTTAATACACTGACCCCCACTCCTCCTGCTGATCTCTGCTGTGACTCATAGCTTCAACCAAAAGTCGTTATTTAAATACAGAACTTATCATTTATGATGTGAATCCATCCAGCAGATGGATCACAGCCTGTTTCATCTCCCAGCTTTCGGTCCATGCAGACACAGCTCAAACAGTCAAAGAGGAAATGATTAAAACGAGTTTACAGAGTTGGCTTTGCATTGCATGATGTGATTGCATCACCTCAGAAAAAAAAAAAAAAAAAGCCTATTATTTGTGGAGCCGAGCGGCGGAGCTTGCGGAGGGAAATCAGTGCTATTTGGTGAAATTTTGTCGAGAGGACGGCCTATAATTTCAGCCTGTAATGTAATTATTTCAGCATAGCCTTCTCAGCATGTCCCTCCTGACTGAAAGATAGCGTGGTTAATGTTCCCTCGCAGGCATTCACACGTGAACCGGCTGCAATTACCAAGTTCATCATTTCTGAGATAGTGCGAAACGATTTTTGCTCTTTACAGGAAACGGAAAAGTTCAGCCGTTAGATTTTTTTTTAAAAACTGCACTGCACATTTTATTTAAAGGGGAAAATAAGATTCCTCTCTTAAAAGAAGCACAGGCAGATTTGCAAATACATCCTTTTTATGAGCTGGGAATTATATCACAAATAAAACTAGAGAACAACAGTAACATGGACTCAATAGCAGCTGCAGACGGCTCTTCAGGGAGGCAGAGGAAAAAACTTTGTGATTATCCACATCACAACCTTTTTTTACACACATTTATCTGCCAGAGAAAAAGTTAAACAACACTTGAGATAATACACCCCCTTGTCTAATACCATTTCTGACAAAAAAAGAGAGTTGAGTGCAGCTCTCTCAGGTCCAAGTTTTGTGATCTGACAGGCATGTTTGAATTCAGAGAAGACGGGCACCAAATTAAAAGGAAACGCCAACGTAAAGTGTCTGAGCTGGGTAATTATTTTCTATGAACTGCCAGAAAATCTCCCATCAACAGAGCTGAAATCTGCATCTTGAGGTTTAACCAAGAATCTTCAGAGACATTTAAGTTGTTATCCATCTGCTCCATTGTTCAGTCTTCACCAAAACTTCTCATGTTTTACTCAGTGAAGCCTTTTGCCAAAAAACAAACAAACTGATGGAAATTTGGTGCAGCTTTTTATTTGGAAAGATATAGAGAAGTTAAAAACAATTTAGCAAATGTATTATTATATGTGTATTGGTATGAAACTAAAGGATGCTGCCTTAAATTGAAATAAAAAACTTGGACATGATGTTCAGCTGCACAGAGACGAAGCACATGAGAAAATCATTGAAGGTGAAAGTTGAAACCACATTGAAAAATGCAGATTATGCCGTCAGTCTCATGCCAAAGCAAGTTTTGGAGCTCCTGATCCACTAGAGGATATTGTTTCAGTGTTAAGTTTGGCCCTTTTAGGCGTAAAAAGTACATGCATGTATGATGGTGCAGTACCAGCAGGGGGCGATAATGACTGGAGCAATGGAAGAACATGGGGAATAAAGCGAGAAGGTCACAGGTCCTTCAGACAGGAGGATCAGGGTTTGACTCTACTGTGACACCAGTTGATGCTGATAGTTATAGTTATAGTCATGATCTTTTTGTGATCAGTTTCATATTTGGATTTGAATTTAAAGCCACCGACGAACCATCTGTGCTCGATCCAGAAAGAGTTGCAGAGAGTTGCATGATTTTAATTTCTAACTCTGGTCTACTTCTTTAAAAAAAACCCAAAGAATTATTGAATAAAGAGCTAAATCATTTAAACTCAGAGCAGATTTCCTCATTAGGGAGTAAACAAACGCTCCATAGTGCTCAAGCTGGCCACTTACTCGCCTCTAAACTTAAATCAAATGAACAGTTCGCCCATACTGCATAACCTCAGTCAAATCCCCGGTGGGTGATTAGCGTACCAGCCCAGTGGATATTAGTCCGGCTTTTGCATATTCTCCCCGGCTCTGTTTACCTCAGTGCTAAGTTACAATGCTCAGTGATCTAATGTCAGTCTGAGCCCTGTGGCGGAGACAGCTCCACCTGGAGGCCTGCCTTTAATTAAATGATCCTATAACTCTGTGAACTGTGGTACAAACAAAGGGGAGTCATCAGGTCCATGTGTTTTACTGTCTGAGCTTCACTTGTTTTTTTAGCTCCAGCTTGATTCTCGTATTCTATGAATGATTCATTCTTCTCTCAGAAAAAAGGGCTCCAATAACTGTGTCATATTTCCTATCTTGCAGCTTCTAAAAAAGGTGGAGGACTCTTGGTTTTAAACTTTCAGCCTTGCAGAGACAATAATGTGAAGGTGGGTCTGGGACTCGTGAACTTCCAGTGGTATTTTTCATTCATGCTGCTTCCTCTTTCCGAATGGCTGCATTCCTCTGCCTTTGTGTGCTTGTTTTGAGCAAAATGTTATCCTCCTTCAAAGACCACAGGACCTTTTCTATTTCAACATTTCAGTCAGAGATTTCAAAACAAAATCTGGCTGCATCATCATTAAAATTATGTCTGATCAGTCCAAAAAAGGGACACCTGTCACCTGAACTGTTGATTAATTTGGCTTCTGTCCTCCAGAAAGCTAAAACTCAGTGTTAACCACTTAAATTTAACTTCAACAAACTATACTTCTCACACATTACATAAAATTAAAGCTCTCACTATTCTACACATAGTAGGAAAGTGGGGGTGGTTGCAGATTTATGTAAGGAGGTTGATTTTGTTGAGCTGTGCACCAAGTTCTTCAAACTAGACCTTGATATGATTTTCATTCTTTCCTAATAAAACCTCCAACTTCGTTCTTTCTATCAGTGAACTTTATTCTGTTTATTTGCAAACCTTTAAGTTACAAAAAGAGAAAATGCAATATGGTGTTAACATTATATCAAATGCTCAAATTAAATGCAAAAAACATATTTTTGAGTAAACTGCTGTAATCTATAAATCCAACAGTTGTCTTACTTTCATGTTGGTCTGCTGCGCTGTAATATATATTTTTCCAAAATGTAAAATAACTGGTGTCTCTGCTGTCAGTGTTTTACTGTTATTTGACTGTGAAATTCTTCAAAGTATTGCAGTAAGTGATAAACACACATTTTTGAGCCGACAAAAAGCATGTTTGTTTTCGTAATCCATTACAAATTGTGTATTTTGCAGTTGCACAAAACGGTTAACAAACCTCCAAAGCTGAAACTGTCTTTTTAAAATTTTCCAATGGGTAAACACAAAAGTTCTTTGTATGAGTAATAAGAGCTCTAGAGGATTACATTATTCACATTAGCTGAGGGATTTGCTTGTCTCTGTAGCGCTGTAGGCTAGTTCAGTTCAAGCTGCAGGCCCGTAATGATTTGTTGGCCACTTAACAGACACGGAGTCAAAAGACAAAATTAATTATCTTTTTTAGTCCATCCTAATGCACCTGTGGTCAATAACCAGTTTGGCGAACAAAGTGCGAGGAGATTCTAATTGAATTGGGATAAATTTCATGTTCCTGAAATGCAGCTCGATGTTTGATCTCTAGACAGTGTGTCGACAAGGTTTTTCAGTCTCTCAGGATGAAAACAATAGCAAAAGCCTTTTTCTGTCAAGAGTAGATGCCTGCAAGCATAGTGATAGTGTGTGTGTCTGTGTGTGTGTGTGAGAGAGAGAGTGTGTGTGTGTGTCACTCCGAAGCTAAAAACTGCATTTCGAATTAACATTTTCTTTAAAAGTGAGACTGCTCTGTCATCTAAAAACTCAGAATAAGCGTAAAATTTACTGACTTCATGAGTGCCTCTTTTATTATGTCAGATCCTCAATTTCCTTCTTTAAATTTAGCCTGAAACCACAATCAGATATGCATAACTCAGGAAAGAACAAGAGCCTTGATTACAGAGCAAAGCCTTTGTAGGCTACTCCTATTTCTGGATAAAGTAATTGTCTTAGCTGAAAATCCCTTTAGGCTCCTTTGCTTGACATTAGCCTGGCACGTAAATCCATTTTAATCAAATTCCAGTGGACTTTTCCTTTAATGTGCGCATGCAGTCTGACCTACTCTGCTGAGAGATACGTTTTAATGATAAACAGAAACTGTCCCTCCTTCTGCTGGTCTGGATGCAACAACAGACACTCTTAGAAAATGTGCACATGATGAAATTATTAAGAGCAGTTATTAACAGCTGGTAATACTTAAGTTTAAGAAATAAATCAACATGCTGTATTTGTGCAGAGGAAGAAAAAGACCTTAAATTGTTATGGCAAGTTCACATCAGGCTAACTGCACAGGAGGCCAATGACTCCCACTGAACTGAGCGCTGTTTCCTTTAATAATGCATTAAAACAGCAAACTACCAAAGTAAATAATCAAACTAGACATCAAGCTGAATAACTGGCTAAAATATGTCCTTAGAAATAAATAAACAGTTAAAATAATTAGCTATAATAAACATTTATAAAGATTAAGCAAACTAAAAGTGGCCAAACTGGCGCATGTTTATAATAGTTAGCTTAAAAATAATGAGGAAACAGTGGTTAGCTGTAAGTAATTGTGACGGCCTCCTGCCTCTAGGGCCTGCTGTTGTGTTTTGTGTATTTTTCTTTTCTGTCGTATTGTCGTTGTCTTGCAGGTCGTAGGTGGGGCTTGCCACACCTGGGTGGACCTGGCCAGT
>JAPZDV010000634.1:0-10339 GCA_029814665.1 Acanthurus lineatus | reverse complement strand
ATGATCCAGTATGTGAGTGCACTGAATTTCGTTGTATTTTGTACAATGACAATAAATTTCTAATCTAATCTAATCTACATGCACTCACCCCACACACACCCTTACATACACACACCCTGCACCCTGTGTTGGAGGAGGGTGAGGCAGGGGCATGATGGGGATCTTCTGCTACCCCTGTCTCTTTGAAATAAAAAATAATAATAAAATATTGTCAGAATATTTATCAAAAGATCAAAACTTCAATGATAACTTTCAAATTTTATTTCTTTCTATTTTTTCCATGTTTTTTCCATTTTTTTTGCTTTCAGTTGGTTGCATACAGTGTGTGTTCCTACGATTAAAACAAAACAATTGTTAAAATCAGTTTTTATGTCAATGGTCTTTAGCAATTTTGAAATCAATTTACAAAAATGAGCAGTGTGAACTAGTTCTTTAGCTAGTATGTTGCACAGCAAACTGCAATCCACTATACACAGGTTGTTTGGGAGACCTATTTTAAATAAAGAACAAATGATTTCAAAATGCTTTTTAAACATTAATAAAAGCAATTGGTCACTACAGGTAATTATATTTCATTAATCTTATTGCAGCATACCACAGCTTGTGGTGATTTATTGCCCCAATAACTTACTTTAACACCTACTTAAGTAGAAAATGACATTCATTCTACTTGAAATGCTGGGATCCTTATGGTTTCTTATGGTAATTTTACTTAAATAAAAATGTAGATTTAAATGACAGATGAGAGAATATTTATGTTTTTAAATCAGAATATATTTAATTGAAATTCCGTGGAAAGTTGTTTTCGATGTTGACTGAACTGTACAGTCAAAGCCTTTTTAATCTTTTCTGTAAATCACTTTCTTCTATCTTTTTAACTCAGACCTACAAGGCCTTTCTTCCTGCTATGATCGCCAATAATCATGGCCATCTTGTCAGCATTGCCAGCTCTGCTGGACTCATAGGAGTCAATGGATTGGCAGGTGTGTATTTTTCCAATTAATTTTACCATGCATGTTAACAGTGTATTTGACTAATGCCCCACGTGTATAATTCTTATGTGCCTGCAACATATCTCAGATTCCTCAGATGATCTTAATGATATTATCTTTTTATTAAGAAAATTGACAGTTCTGGGGAAAATTATTAGTCTGATCATTACACCCCCTTTTTTCGTTTCACCTTATTTTTCCCATGACATGTGCATGTACTTGTTCATTTAAAGTGGTTCTGTTTGACACAGATGTAATTTTGTTGTGTTTTGTCCTAAGCCCCAAGTTTTGTATTTGGGATTTTAACATCATTTTCAGTTAAAACAGAAAATGTGGTGACAGTTACAAGGAAGTCAAATCAAGTAAAATTTATGTATAGAGAACAAAATCACAACAAAAGTTTACACTTTACATATAGAGTAGGTTAAGACCACACTCTATGATTCAATTTATGAAGACCTAACAATTGAAAGAGTAAAGTGACATTTTATGATACATAATATGAAGGTAACACATTAGTGTAGTATAATAATAACAATAATAATAACAATAACAATGACAATGACAATGACAATGACAATAACAATAACAATAACAATAATAATAATAATAACTAGAAGAACAACAGGGCCTTCGCACCACCCTCGGTGCTCAGGCCCTAATAATTACAAGAAGAAGAAGAAGAAACTGAGACATCTGCAGGGCAATCACAATAGAAAGTGCAGCGATGCTCAGTCGTCAAAACATGAAGATCAAGGGAATTTGTAAGACAAGAGAGCAGAAAAGACTCCAGCGATGGTGGCAAGTTAGTAACAAGCATTGGTCAAATGTAAATGTAAGGCAGATGAAGAGAGAGAGGAGGCGAGAGAAAGAAATAGGAGGAGGAGAAAATGAGGTGGAGACAAAGGTGAGGAGAGAGAAGAGAGGGGGGCAGGAGAAGTGCTGTGTGTCTTGGATGTCCCCCAGCAGCATAAGCCTATGTAGCAGATTAACTAAACTGACCCAAGGCAAGCCTGAGTCAGCCCTAACTATACGCTTTATCAAAAAGGAATGTTTTAAGTCTACTCTTAGATGTGGAGATGGTGTCTCCCTCCCTAGCTAGTTCTTTGATAGCTGAAGGCTCTGGCTCACATTCTACTTCTGGAGACCTTTTAAACTGCAAGTTAATCTGCGTCCTGAAACTACAGAGTTCCAGTTGGAAATAGAGTATTCTAAGCTCCTTAAAATATGATGTTGCCTGACCATTAACTGATTTGGAGGTGAGGAGATTGATTTTAAATTCTATTCTGGATTTCAAAGGTAGTCCATGCAAGGAAGTTAAAATTTGAGAAATGTGTTCTCTCATTGGAGTTCTAGTTAGCACATATACTAGACTCTTTAAAGACTCGGCAGCCTGATAATATTTACAATAGTATACCATAGAGGTAACAAATACATGGACTAATTTTTTGGCATCCTTTTGAGATAGAATGGGCCTGAATTTTGCAATTTTATGAAGATAGAAAAAGTTACAGTAGACTAAAACACAAAAACAGAGCGGTGAACTCAATAAAACATTTAAGAAAAGATGGAATTTTATAAGAAAATTATATGCTCTCCTCTCTTGTCCCGGATGCACGGCCCTGTTTCTTTTGCTTGCTCTGCGACTTTTTTGCATACTGCACTGTTACACTTTAATATGAGGACTAACCCTAACAACTTCTCTTGTGTGGTGCTTCAGCATAGACAGAGATCTTGATGACAGGAGAATACTAGTGTAGTTGAGTGTGGTCATTTTAATGCCAGCTTTTAAAGAAGCTTGTGGTTAAGGTGTTTCTAAGTCAGGAAGCATGGTCTGACAGAACTGTGCTTTCATGGTAAAGTACATCTGCCAAATGAAACTACAAGTAGCAGGAAAGTAGGAGGAAAAAAATACCTGTGACAATTTTTTTCATATTTTTTCCTATACTTGTTACACCTCTTTCCACAGACTACTGTGCCAGTAAGTTTGCAGCAGTAGGTTTTGCAGAGTCAGTGGCTCTGGAGCTTCTGGCCACCGGAAAAGATGGCATCAAAACCACTATTGTGTGCCCATACTTCATCAGCACTGGAATGTTCACTGGATGTCAAACGAAGTAGGTATCTTCACACAATTTTTACTTTGACTGTTTTTTTTAATTTCAGGTCAAAACTGACCAAAATTATTTATCTTTAAGGCCATGTATTTCTAACTCACATAGCACAATGCAAGATTAGTAGTTCTATTTCATATAGGCTTTGTCCTCTAAGAGCTGTCACTTTTGGGTTTATCCCTCACGCATGTGCAGTACTGAAAATTTCTTTCACACCACTGTGCCCTTACAGTGGCTCCCCTTCAGGTCATCTTGAACAGTATAAAACACCATGAGGACCTGAAATCTGCTTCCTGTTTTTCTTCAGTGTTTTCACAAGTAGTCTAAAGAGCAAAGAAGATGATGTCTGTCTGTGAGCATTCTGCCAGCGGTGTCTGTTTCTGCCCTCCCTGCCAAGCCAGCTACATAATGATGACCTCTTCTTTTGCTGGGAGACGTGCTTCAGGCCCTTTCACGCTGGGTGGTGCTTACTCCCCAGGCCATTGTGCCTCTTTGGCCATGGAGGAGAAGCAGTGGAGAGTAGATAAGCAACAACATGGCAGAAGGATGTTAATGACAGCAGCTGGCCTTAAACACTCCAAAAAAATCTTTAGATTTCGTATCCACCAGGGCGGGGAGTCACAATGCAGTGCATGAGTTCCCTGAGCCAGCTCCCTCCATTGCCAGCTCCCCTCCTAGCTTTCCCATCTTGCCAGTGTAAGACTTGGAGTTTGGCAGTGAGAAGGAGGCACGGTCTGTGCAGACTCCTCTTCCTTTGCCGGCTGCTAGCTCGCTCCCTTGTGGTACTGTCCTCCATGACCTGCCGGATATTATTAAGGAAGCAGCTGGCCATAGAGAGGTGCCCATGCCTCCAGGGCCACCTGCACCTGTACCGACGCCATTATGAGAGATTTCAACTATCAGGAATCGTGGCACCTTCCTCTCTGGTCACATTTTCCACCACTTTGGCCTGACCTCTTTAAGGCAGCATTCCCTTTTGTTTCTCCCGTGGAACCTGTTTTGGCAGCTATCTTACCTGCCTCCCAGAGTGGTGTGCAGCCTAAACAGCCTCAGCTGCAACACTTTGCTGTCCTCTTCCTCAGTCACCTCCATCACTTCTCAGTCCGGGACTGTCCCCATGGCTTGCTGTGGTAGCGCAGGTTCTGGCAAGCAAGGAGAGTGAAAGTTTTTACTTGCTTTATTTTGTCATGCCAAAAACAAAATAATAAAACAAAACTGAAAAAAGAAAACAGATGAAATGAAACCTAATCTCTAGGGAACTCTTTTCCCCTCTTTAACAAAACGAAAATAAGGAGAGCTTTTCACACAGTGAAGCATATATTGAAATGTGTGCGTCCCGGCAATCGGTTCATTGACCTAAATGATGGTTATTATTATTAATCATCATTATTATATTATTATTATTAATTGGGAAAAGAGCTCTCCCCTCACAGTCAATAATTTATCTGGGAGTACACATGAACTCGCTTGACATGAAAGCAAAATTATACTCGGCCAGTTAAAAGCGCTCCTCCTAAACTAGGGAAAGAGTAAAGAGAATAAGTGATTTATGCACGGTCTCAGTCTCTCCATCCTGTCTTGTTATCAAGATGACAGGAGCTCAGCAGTGCTGAGGGTGAACCCGACGTTTATCCCAAAATCATACCTAGTTCTTTCAGGTCTAGAGCTGTTTTATTAGTTGTTTTTGTCCCTCTTCCTCACAGAAATAATGAGGAGAAAACATTGCATCAGCTTTGTCTGTTGAGGGCACTGTCTCATTTTGTTGCAGGCACAGTAGACATCAGACAGCCTTAACAGCTGTTTGTTCATTATAGGGAGCAGTCCCCGGGATGGTCTTTATTAAAGCAATGCCCAGCTAACTGGCTATGTGGCGCTGCAAGGGTGGAACCTCCACCTGGTACCAGTGTCCACTCCACCAGTGCTCTGTTCTCTTCCACAGCCCTCCTTCGAGAAATGACAGTTAAGAAAGTGTAGTATAGGGGAATCATTGGCTTCACCATGCTCTTTCATACTTTTCAGTCTATGGGATGCGTCTATGTTTTCACTGACTCACTCAGTACTGAGCATGCTTGATAATTAGTCTGACACTGACAGTCTTAGGCGCACTACACTCATACATATTCACATTGTAGAGCTGGTGCGTAATTTTAATGTGCACTTACATGCGTCTATTGCACACAGCTTCTTTCTCACTCTGGAATCATGAATGTGTTATTGCTGTCCCTTTGTGGCCTGTGCATCAAGAACGCTTAACGGTGTGTGTAAAGTATCTTTCCTGCTCTCACAGCAGCAAGTTTTTGCTTATCTGTCCTATGCTGATGGCACGCTTGTCTTCTCTGATCAGAGCAGGTAGGTGGAGAGCCTGGGATCAGTCAATTACTAATTTGTTATGTAATGTGTGGTAAGTTCTTGTAAACTGGTGTATGTCAATGCTTTAGACTCTCGTGGACCAGTTGGGCATTGACTGCCTCAGCTTCACCCTTATCCCAAAATAGGGGCAGGTTTTAGAGAACAAAGCCTATACAAAATAGAATGTTGGTTTTGTATCATAACCCCAGATTCTGCCCCACCTTCATCAGCTGAAGAAAAATCTGGCTTTTGCTGGCAGCAGATCAGTCTGCATCATTAAGTGCTGAATCTCACAACCTTAGACACCAAGGAAAGTCAAGGTCTTATTAAGTGACCTGCCAAGCAAGAAACTGCGAGTGGTCTCACAGTATGACTTCAACAATCCCCAGGGTTCCATGCGAAGGCATGTTAAAAATAGTGTCAAAGATTTAGTTACTGAGACTGTTAAGGTAGAGTTCTGTGATTGAGACTGTTAAAGTACACTGCCTCATTGCACAGAATTTTTAGGGATTTTGGTACCAGGACTTGTTAGTTTTGGCTCTCAGATATATTCAATGATTGTTATTAAAAGGATTTAATATGTATTAAATCCACCTCAGAGCACCAACCTTAAAAAGGGAAATGACAGCAAAATTTTTAATTCAGCCTCTGAAATATACTGAGTATAAATTTAAAGCCATTATTAATAATTGAGTTATTCATTACAATCAAAGTTACCTGATCAGTTGTCAGTAAAGGTTGAGGGATGTAGAGTTCTACAGAGAAGAGTTTGGAAACATTCACTCTTGTACAGACAAATTATTTTTTACTTAAAATCCATTATTTAACAAATGCAAAGATAAGAACACACACTACACACGTACTAGTTTTATCCACTACTATGTGTTTGTGTTCAGACAAAGGCAAGATGGCTGACTCAAAGTGATGGTTAGGAATGAAAGGCTTAAACAAAGTAATCTAAAACTAAGATGGCAAAATCAAAGATGGCTGCTGAGACCACATGGATGTTGAAGGGATTAGTAAACACTGGTTCTACACATGTAAGATATACAAAGGATTTAACAATAACAAGACTTAGACATAGAGCTCAGTGAACACATCTTAAATTAATGCAACAATGGCAGAAGTTAGACAATTTATACTTAGCCATGCTATGTTATGCTAAGTTAGGCCCACTTACATTACCAAGTGCTTGGAGGGAAATGCCCCAGTGTTTCTCCCTAGGTTTAGTTGTGGCACGGGCAAGGGAGCAGAGGAACTTGAATTAACTAATGGTTTTATTTTTTAAAAGTAATTTATTAAAGGCATTGTTAACTGATTTTGGTTGTGGCGTTCTGCTGAACATATATCTCCGACTCTAGCTCGGGTCTCTGCTATCAGGGGTTTAGTGCTCTCTTTTTAGTACAGGAGCACATCATTGATGCATATGGCTCCTTTTGAAGGCTGTGCGGTAACACAAATTCAATAAAACTGTGAACACTGTGTGAAAGGCTGTTCTGTTGAAACAAATTAAATATTAGTGCTTCTAATCACTCCATAAAACTTATATAACAGAAGAAATGGTTATCTTCCTCCAAGCTAGTTAACTAGCATTAGGAGAAGCCAACAACTACTGCTACCCAATCCTAGCCTGAGGTGGGCGTGTACCTGGTGCCACCAAGCAGCGGGGAATACCTCTGCTGCTCCTGGAACAAGATGACAAAGGTTGACACTCCCTTGAATAAACTAAAATCCCTGCGCCTTGGGCTCGCACCTTGTGCAAGTTTAAGATAGGGCCCAGAATGTTTCTTTTATGTTACTCAGTGCATGAGTTGACATTATCAATCAGTCAGACCTTAAAAGTCAAATAAGATCTCACCACTGTGTTTGTTTTTCTTAATCATCTCTTTTGTGTTACATACAATTTAATGATGATTGGATCTTGAAGTGCCCACAAATTAATCTGAATATGAATATGAACTTTATTCGGATTTCTTACTTTGATAAAAAAGAGTCTTAAAGCACTGTTCTGGTGCAGTCCAGCAGCACTACACAAATGCTGTCAGTCAAACTTGATTCTCTTCTTAGCTGCTTATTTAAGCATGGAAAAGCCATGCCCTCGGTAGGGACATGAAAGAAGAGCAGTCATGGCTCAGGACAGTGAACACATACATTGGGTAAAATAAGTACACGACACAATTGTTCTCAGTAAATATATTTCTAAAGG
Organism: Acanthurus lineatus; assembly: GCA_029814665.1. Taxonomy (NCBI): domain Eukaryota; kingdom Metazoa; phylum Chordata; class Actinopteri; order Acanthuriformes; family Acanthuridae; genus Acanthurus; species Acanthurus lineatus. The sequence continues at coordinate 2,681 of JAPZDV010000634.1, read as the reverse complement.
TGCTATTGATATGAAATTTTCACCAGATGTCGGTAACAAACCATGCAACGCACATATGCAAAGAAATCAAACCTTAGATGTCCTAAAATTAAGTTATGTGTAATAAAATGGAATGACAGAGGGAAAAAGTATAGAACACACTTACTTAAATTTATTAAATACTTCGTACAAAAGCCTTTGTTGGAAATAACAGCTTCAAGATGTCTCCTGTATGGAGAAACTAGTTGCATGCATTTCTCAGGTGTGATTTTTGCCCATTCTTCCACACAAACAGTCTTTGGATCTTGAAGCTTCCGTGGGCCTCTTTTATGAACTCTAATCTTTAGTTCTTTCGTAGATTGTCTATTGGATTTATGTCAGGTGATTGGCTGGGCCATTCTAGCAGCTTTATTTTCTTTCTCTGAAACCAAGTGAGAGTTTCCTTGGCTGTGTGTTTGGGATCATTGTCTTGCTGAAATGCCCACCCTCATTCATCTTCATAATCCTGCTAGATGGCAGCAGATTTTTTTCAAGCACGTCTCAGTACATTTTTCCATTAATCCTCCTTCAATTATATAAAGTCTGCCAGTGCTGTATGCTGAAAAACAGCCCCACACCATGAAGTCTCCGCCTCCAAACTTCACAGTTGGTATGGTGTTTTTGGGGTGATGTGCGGCGCCATTTGACTTCCAAACATGGTGTGTATTATGGAATCCAAAGAGTTATATTTTGGTCTCACCTGACCAGACCCAGTATTTCACAGGCTTGTCAAAATGTTGTGCAGCAAACTTTAAAAAACTTTATTAGAGCTTCTAAGTGGGTTGTAGGTGGAGAGAGCCGGCAAGATTGGATGCGGGCCTGCATGGATGATATGATGTTGACTACAATGGTGCCATGTATGAAGAGATTACTTGAGAGACTTAATAAAATCTTAAAGTGGGCTAGTATGAAAATCAAGCCTAGTAAGTCTAGAAGTATCTCAATAAGTAGAGGGAAATTAAGTTATAGAAAGCTTGTAATAGATGAGGGGACATTCCAATAATTATTGAAGAGTAAAGAGTCTAGGTAGGTGGTACAAGGCAGACTTGAATAACAGAGAACAGGTAGTGCAGTTTCGGAAGGATGTTGCTGAGGGACTGGATAGAATAGATAAATCAGGGCTTCCAGGAACGCTGAAGCTGTGGTGTCTGCAGTTTGGATTATTTCCCAGGTTGATGTGGCCACTGTCTGTATATGAGATTCCATTATCTGCTGCAGAGAAAATGGAAATATTAGTTTGCTTTTACATTAGGAAGTGGCTCGGTGTTCCTAGATGTTTAAGTACTGTGGCACTGTATGGGAAAGGCAAACTCCAGCTCCCGGTAGGTTAGGACAGAGCTCCTGTTATCTGGGAGTAAAGGTGTGGTAATTATTTAGGTGGTTCCAAACCCAACCAAGGGGAGAAAATGGAATCCAAGAATGGCAGTTCAGGAGGCAGAAGCAACTCTTAAGCACACAGAGATTGTGGGTAATGTCCAAATAGGTTGGGGAGGCTTGGGGCTCAGCCCAGGCAAACTGGTGTGGAGTAGAGCAAGTCCCAAAGAGAAGAGAAAGCTAGTTGCAGAGCAGGTTCGTAGACAGGAGGAAATATTAAGGGGTACAAAGGCAGTGGCTCAGGCAAAGTAGGGACAGTGGTTGAATTGGGAGGGTGTAGAGAAGAAAAAGCTTAGCTGGGAAGAGCTTTGGAGTATGGAGGAAAGTAGTATTAGATTTTTGATAGGGGCAACACATGATGTATAGCCAACTCCCCAGAACCTAAAACTCTGGGTAAATGGAAACCCGTTATGTTTGTTATGTTCAGATACTGCAACTCTAAAGCACATTTTGTCAGGCTGTAAGGTTAGTCTGTCACAAGGCCGGTATACGTGGCGACATAATCAAGCATTAAGAAGCTTAGCTGCTGGCACTGAAGATATAAGAAAGCAAGCAAATTTAGGAGGGTCTAAGACAAAGAGAGTTGCAATCCAGTTTGTTCAAGAAGGTGAGAAAATTAATAAGACAACAAGGAGGCAAGGCAGCTTAAAGGATGCTTGTGATTGAGAGATGCAGGTGGATTTAGGAGGAAAGCTGGTTGTTCTTAAGGAGATAGCCTGTACAAAGCTAAGGTCTGATATAGTCTTGTGGTCTAGGAGTAGAATGAGAGTCTGTTTCATAGAGCTGACTGTTCCTTGGGAGGATTAAGTAGCAGAAGCATATAAAAGGAAAAAGCTCAGGTATGTAGAGTTAGGTGCAGAAGCGGAGGGATGGAAAGTTAGGATTTGTCCAGTGGAAGTTGGGTGGAGAGGATTTGTAGCAAGATCTGTTGTCTCTTTGTTGAGAGAGTTAGGAGGAAGGGGACAGAGTGTGAGGAGAATAGTGAAGAAAATGTCAGATGAGGCAGTGATATCCAGTCAGTGGATTTGGATCAGGATAAATGATATTAGCTGGGGACCCAGCAGGGGGAGCACTTAGGTTAGACAGACTTTTGGGAGAAACAAGGAAGAAGTCCAGAAAGAGGAAGCTTATTTAAGTGGAGGATGTGGCCCGTGTGAGCCTCTTTGAGACCATGCGGTTAATCCAGGTGAGTTGGCCTGTATTGTCTTGAATTGGCTTGTATCGTCTCTTTGTCTCTGATTATATGACTGTTTAGGTGAGTTTGTTTGCTGAATCTGCTAGTGTGTCTT